>PVJL010003033.1:0-171489 GCA_004026885.1 Lyroderma lyra | reverse complement strand
GAGGAGAAAAAAAAAAAAAAAAAAAAAAAAAAAAAAAAAAAAAAAAAAAAAAAAAAAAAAAAATCACCATCCTCGATATCAGTATCTTCTTCTGGGAAAGAAATCAAAATCCTGTGTCAGCCTCATTGAAGGTCAAACTCATTGGTGAATGAATCCCTATTAAAAATTTCTATCATATTAAGTTACATTCTCCCTTGTATTTATTGGCAAAAAAACAAAACAAAACAAATAACAATAACGAAAAATCCAACATACTAATAACTAAACCCTAAGATCCATAAAAGAGACCTCTTTTTACATGGTTCTATTTCGAACCTATTACCCTGTAGTTGCTCAATAAATAGTTGTTATATAAATGAATCTTAGACCATTTTAACAAGAAGAAATAACATGGAAAAAAAATCACTCATCACTAAAAGAACTTCCCGTTTTTTTAAATGTTTGTTTTTGTTCTTATGTTTATAGACATGTGTATCAAATTAACATTTTTAGCATGTGATCCTAGTTTATATATGATATAGACATGATTCCAAATGTTCTTGTCATAAATATGCGAGTAAGCTCGTAAGTAGCCACCGAGGTCTTCCCGGTGTGCGTGCTGATAGACACAAGGCAATGCGCAGCAACATAAAAATAGGCAGGAATAAGTATGTCTAAAGCTGTACCCCCACAACCTAACTGGGAATATTTCTCTCCACACAGAGGGAAAGAAAATGCCACGTACTCTCAAGGGAAGAAAGCCAAAACTGAGTTTTAGGAATCATCAACTTAAAGTTTAGATTTCACTATTATTTAAAGCTTTGATCACCATTTTGCAGGCAAAACACGATAGGATTCTAAAGATAAAATGTATGTGTCTAAGATCACAGATCTAAGAACCTTCTGGTCCTCAGCCTGATCTGCTGACAAGCTCTTAGGAGCCTCTCTCGCTGATATCAAGAAACAGGGTCTAAAGAAGCAAGTGATTTTATGTGATGTTCCCACAGATTGTAGTAATGAGCCAGAAATGTCATTTTTTGTATTGTCCATGAGGAAGTACGCAAGTTGGGGTGCCGCCTTCTGCACGGGGAATGATTTCTGTGGGGTGTCTAGCATCCCCTCACTTTACATGTGAGCAAACTTGAGGCTCAGAAAGTTGAACTCATTTGCCCAATATCATGTGACTAAAGAGGAACAGGGCCATAACTCAGACTTGGTCTAACCCCCCGGCCTGGGGTCCTTTGTCCTTAGACTCTTCCAGATTTACTTCTCAAATGTAATTGAATTTTCCATGTCTTAAAGACTCACAGAGAGAAATCCAAAATGGAAGTGTAGAAGAAGGGGAACGAGATGGCTGCTTGCAAAGTGCACCACACCATGTAGGAGGAGGGGTGAGGACTTCAGGCTGTGTTATTGGAGGGCCCGAAGTCCTGCACCCTAAAACCGCAAGTCCGGCATTTTAGCATGCTTCCCTGTAACTTCTGAGACGAACGTGTAGGTCAGAGGAACCTCAGTAGTGAGGTTATAGAAGTGTAGGCGCTGCAAACCCCAATATAGGCCGACCAGACATCCCGACCAGAAAACAACGGTCCTGTCCCACTCCCAACGGGACGTACAGTCGGCCTCGTCTCACTGGGCTACACTGAAGGTGTCCGCAGGCTGACCGTACATCCTGTCGGTGACGGGACAGGACCGTTGTTTTCTGTCCCTGGTACATCCGGTCAGCCTAGTCCTTACACCTCTGTTTCCCGAAGACATGGAACCTGAAATACATTCTCCCGAGGCCGCGTGATTACTGAGAGCAAATCTTAACAGGCATCCCCCAGGAGAGAGCACAGGTCTGAAACCAAAGCACAAGCAGACAACTAACCACCAGCAAAACTGCCAAGTTCAAGGGGTCGGGAAGAGACAAAATGGGTAGGGACTCCCCATTGGCCGTCCCCCCCAACAGTGCAGCCCTCGCTGGGGCTCTCGATCCCTTACACGTGGCCGTTCCTCCTCTCCAGCAGACGGTGCGAGTGTCTGCTCAGACCCCCCGTACCTTCAATGGTTTAGGGAAGGTCATTAAGATTCGTTCTTCACCCTCAAGACAACTCTCCTGGGCACGGAAGCATACGATTGACTTCCTGGCTTGTAAGGAAAGTGGGCTCGATTTCAGAGTCTAATGATGACCAAAAGCAGGAGGAAAGAGGGGGTGTAGTGGCTGAGAGAGGTGTGGAGAACTGTGACTTATTTAGGAGTCCTCAAAGAACACGCCGTGGGGACCTCCGTCATCGGGATTAGAGTTCACATGGTACCAAAGACTGCATTTTCCTGTATCAAAATTCAGTCTTTGAAATTGAGTTGAAGACCCAATTTCATCATCTTTGTAGCTCCAGGGGTTTGAATATCTCAGCTTCCCAGGACAGGTGATGGGAGAAGTTCTCAATAAATACAGATTGATGGATGGAATGAATGAATGAATGAATGCTCTTATTTCCTTATGCCCTATAAGCACAAATTGCCTCTTCCTTGCAGACAACCAAATAAAATGTTGAAGTTTTTGAGTTCAGGCAACCCTGCGAACCCTACTTATGTATTTATTAGCAAGTGATTTACATTTCTCTGAATTTTCTTTCTCGTTTGAATAAAAACGATTATAACATCTATCTCAAAGCATGCTGGGAATATTGGAAGGAAACCACCTGCACACAGCGGGGCTCCATGGATGCTACTTTTTTTCCCTCTCTGACTTTCCCTCCTGCATTTCCTGAATTCCCTCAGCCCTAATGCTTGACAACGCAGGGTCAGGGTGGTCCTGTGGGGTCCTGTGTCTGTTTCTGACCAGGAGGAAGTAGCGCCCTGAAAATCGCAGGCTCTGAAAACCATCTGCTTTCCTTAGAATACCAACCCCTGACAGCGGTGTGACCTTGGGTGAGTTACTTCACCTCTCTGAACATCTGCTTCCACTTCTGAAAGATAGGGATAACGACTGTACTTCCCTATCATTTTGTGAACACGCGCAGAGTTTAGAATGATGTCTGGGCTTTGGACCGTTCAGTAAGTGTGACTATTATGTCATGCATATGCATCTCTAATTGAAATTTGAACTCCTGTAGACAGGAACCAAAGTTCTCTCTCTCTCTCCCTCCCTCTCTCTCTCTCTCTCCCCCCTACAATCACTGCTTTCTCGTCTTGCCTGGCTCTCTCGGCATACTCTGGGATTAGTGCTAATAATGGTTTGCTGTCCCTGCCCCATGCCGCCCACCACATCATCTCCCCAGACTCCAGAGAGCTTGGGGACTTTCGGACCAGGCCTGAGGGGTTGGACACTGAGCCCTGTAGCCCCTCTGCAGAACCGTGAGTCTTAGGAACCACTGAGGCTCAAACATTCTCTGGAACTGCTTCCAACAACATGCTCTGCTCCTGCTCAAAGAACGCCACAGTTTGGGTGGAGCTTCCGATGGAACTAATGAGATTTGTTAGCTTGATGACAGCACCTGAAGCCGCTTCACTCCCATTTCTCTGTGTTTCTTTTTAGGTGATTAAGTACCTGAAGGCACATTAAGTTTTGTTAAGTGAGAAGCAGAAATACTTGCAAACTTTTACTGCTCCTCCCAGGCCAAGAGGTCGGAAAATTACTGTCACGAACTCATCCTAGACAAAGTGCTACACACCTCACTGCTGAGTATCACTACGGTCACCTCTGACGTACTCCCCTTGGGACGCTGTGCACCAACGCCAGTGCCCAGTGCACCCTTCAAAGCAATTGTGGAACTCTTCTTCTGGAATGGCCATCAGAGCTGTCATCGTTCCCAAAATCTGACAACTAAGTTCATGAACTTGCCCCCGTGCGCTTACATTGGCAGCGCTGTACAACGCACTGAAGTGTTAGAACTTTGCCAACACACAAAGAGAAAAAAGGAAAAGACACAAGGAATAATGTTCAAAAAGTGAACCGGGCTCATCTCCGAGTGAGTTTTAGTTTGGCTTATTTGCATTTTCTCTGTTATCTTCACTGCATGTAACAGAGAAAGGGAGTCAGAATCCCTTCCTTTTACGGCCCTCCCCATGCCCAAAGCAGCTAACACAGGTCAAGGGTCTCCTCTCCTAGGAAACGGCCCCCTGACATTACGGCTCACGCTCCCGTATGGACCAGGCGAGGGGCCCCGCTCTGGTTTGTGCTGAGCCAGCTCGGACAGGAGAGCAGGGTGTGTGCACCCCTTCCCAACTCCACGCACCGAAACCCCTGGGCAGCAGTGTGAGCTCTACCAAGTGGGAGTATTTACACCCAGAAAGCAGCCAAGGCGGCAGACACATCCGGGTCTTCCCTAGCCTAGAGCCCCAGCTGGTGAACATTCGTCAGCGCACCAGTGCTGAGGTCCCCAGAAGCCTGTGCCTGCACCTCCGCATCTTGCTTGTCCTCTGTCGCTCTACCTGCTTTTCTCCGCCACCGATTTCTGAACACCTGAGGGGTAAGACATGTCACCATGTGTCTCTAACCCAACCACAGCAGCAGGCAGAGTTGGTGGAAGGAAGGGTAGAAGGAAGGAGAGGAAGGGAGAGAGGCAAGGAGAAAGGGAGGGAGGGAAAGAGAGAGGAAGGAGGGAGAGAGGGAGCGAAGGAAGAAAAGAAAGGCTAACGGCTGCTCTCTTTGTTCAAATATCATAAAATTGCCCAATTATCCCAAAATAGCAACTGTAGCCCGTTTGGAGCATGAGATTCTCCAACTGTCACCAAGAGGAAGATACAGACTTCCTCACCCCAATTCTTAAGAAGTAAAAAGCCTTTGCAAAGCTGCCACTAACCTCTGGAGCTTCCAGCCAGACTGGGTCAGGAACGTAGAATGAGGCGATTATTGGAAAGTCATCCCTTAATCCCATTAGGATGGCAAACCCCAGTTTGGCTTAGCCCGCTTCCTGGGAATGACCCATTCCGCGTCCGGCACAGGGTGGGGCTGCGAGGACGCTCCCGTCCCCACGTCGCTGAGCATCAGGCATCGAGACAGGACTCCGGACACAGAAAGGGCTGGGGACGTCCCCCGCTGGGTCCCTGCGCCCTTTCAAAGGGTGCTGGAACCCCTTCAGGAATCCTTTCGCTGTCCTAGCAGCCTAGTAGGCGTCTTGGGGGTAGCGATTGTTGAATTAAAAGTGCTCCTTATGCTAATGCACCTACTATGTCATTATTGATGTAAATTCCCCTTCTCCGTGAACATGTACACCCAGGCCCGAAGCTCAGCGGCCAAGGGGCTTGTTCAACAGAACAAAACAGAAAACAGTAGCGAAGCCAACCGGTTTAGCTGGTTTCCCCGGGGCTCACTAGAAACCCCCGCCGAGCTGCCATTTCCATTGTCCTACTCCAGCTCCTCCCGGCTGGGCTGCGTGCGCCAGGGGGTGTGGGTAGGACTGCTGCTGGAGGACAGGAGGAAAGGAAAACCACTAATTACCAAGTAGCCACTGGGTTCACGCGTCGGTTCAACAAATATTGATTGAGCAGGGTGCCAGGCGCTGACGCAGCCCCTGAGGGCACAGATGACCGCGACAAACTTTGGCATGTGCTAATACATCCGCGGGAGGAAGGAGCCCGGGAGACGTGGTAAAAAGCCAATAAAGCATTACAGTTGTAACCGGCTCCAGAGAGGAGGGAAACGAGGTGCGTCGTAAAGGAGAGGGGCGCACATTTAGGAAGCACGGGGGTGACATTTAAGCTAATGCACGAACTGAAAGGCTGAGAAGTTGGTCGAGCAGAGAGCCAGGAGGGAAGCAGTCCCAGCAAAAGCAGTGGGAGCAAAGGCCTTCAGATGGAACAGAGCTCAGGGCGTGCCGGGAATATGTCTGCGTGGCTGCAGGAGTGAGCCTGCACGAGGGTGAGAGGTGGACGGGGAGAGCAGGTAGGTGCCCACCACGGAGGGTGCGATGGAGAATTTAGATGTTGGTGTGAGTGCAAAGGGGAGTGACTGACACATGTGAAACCACAGGCAGATCTGAGCTGGCTTCGGTGACAGTTTTCCTGACTGTTGGGTGACGAGCAGGCAGAGGGGCCCAGGATGAGGGCAGAGAGCCTAGTCGAACTGCTGTGTGGACTTCCTTCCCTCAGATGTGGGACTCAGAGGCAGGAGAATTGAATGCATATTTTCACTGGATCCAACCCAGAGTTTTCAAACGTGGCTCCATGTTGCCCAAGGGAAAGATTTGGTATCGCTATGCCTTTCTCATAATTTTCTGGCTGTGAACTTTTGGAAACATTCCATCACCTCTTAGAACTCAGCGTCTTCATGGGTCGAGGCAGTTTGGCCGAATCTTCCAGAGTATCCAGTAAATGTGATACTCCTTGGTTTCTTGGAAAGGGAAATCACTCATCTGCTGGAACTACACCAGCTAGCCCCGGGCAGTTCCCTGGGCCCAGCCACAGACAAGCTCAGGTGGAGACCCAGAGAGGCCTGGGTATCTGACTATGCAGTGCCGAACCCAGTGCCCCACACTGCAGACCTTCTGCTCAGGAATGTGGCTCAGGCACGCCCCACCCTACAAGTGCTGGAAACCACAGAGAGAAAAACCCAGGACCCCCGCCCTGGAGGAAATCATGCAGATACATATTTAAATAATTGCAGGGTGGAGAAACACTGCTCAATTGAAAAGCGAAGGCAGAAAGCACACAGGCTGAGATGGATAGAATTTACTTCACAAAACATCCAAGACTAGCCTATAAATCAACAATAAAATCCTGAGTAAACCCCTTAGAAATGGGCGAAACACATGAACAGGCATTTCACAGAAGCAGCACAGAAGGTCCACAGACCTTTGGCGAGATGGAAAACAGGTGGGTGATCAGGAAAATAGAGACCGAGACAAGTATAACCCATAATTTTATACATGTCCCCCACTTGTCGTCTTGGATTTCTGCTCACCTCCACGAGAAGAAGGTAAGTGGACTCACTTTTGTTCCCAGGAGATGAGAGCAGAACAGAGCAGCCCAGCAAACGCAGCCTGGATGAGGCGCTCAGGTTCACGGGAGTAAGGGTTGGGCTAAGACCCGAGACTTGGAAGTGGCACGTTCTCTGGCAATGGCTCATTGCTATATATCTGAAGCACACACCGATTGCTTTATCACAGATAATTTTTATTCTTTTGATTTCATGTAGCTATGTTTTCTGAAAATTTAAAGTATACATGTATTGATCGCTCTTGGAATAAGAAAACAAAACTGAGTTACAAAAAATAAAGAAGCCAAGCACAATGACAAAAAAATAAATAATGAGCTCAGATTCAATGGATCTCAAAGGATTTCTGGTCAATGCTTTACTATTCAAATTAAAATATAGCCTCCATTTATTGACTGCCCATTATTTAATCAGTGACCCCTCTTTATTTGTCTTGGTTACCACCTTTACTAGCCATAAAGCAATGGCGTTAGGTAGGATTGTTTCCAATTTGTAGCTGGGGAAATTGAGGTCTGTATAGGTTGAGGAGCAGGTCTAAAGTTACTCAGCTATAGAGAGTCAGAGCAGAGATTCAAATGCAGGTCTGCTAGATAGAAATGTGCCATCCTTGATTAATGTTAGAGACCTCCCAGATCCCTGGTCCAGCCCAAATTCTGCTGCCAACTGCAGGAACTTGGCACTCTATGTTAAATTATACAGAACCCTGAACTTCTGCCATTGCTCTGTTACTGTGACATTACTCACACCACACACCCACCTCCCGTAAGCTGGGCACAGAGATTAAAGAAAGCCATAAATTTGCCTGACCAAGAGAATGCTCTAGAAATGAGATTCTGGGCTTCCTTGGTGTCCTAAGGAGCCTTTGTACTTCTACCTGGATCTGTTGGAACACTCCTGGAACCCTATCACCCTGTTCTGAAAAAAGTCCAAGAAGTCCCTTGGAGAGGTCCACTTGAAGAGAACTGAGCCCCCAGCTGCCAGCTCTTGGTGGGCAGTGACCCCGACACCTGGCCCATGAGTGTGCCATCTTAGCAGCGAAACCTCCAGTCGCAGCCAAGCTGCCTCAAGTGACAGTGAGAGCTGACTGACAGAGGGCTGTCCCACTTCTGATACAGAAGCAAAATAAATGATTGCTGCTGCTCTAAGCCACTGCTAGGTTTGGTGTGGTTAGCCACGTAGCAATAGATGATACAAACATCTGCCTCATCCGATTGTTGTGAGGATTAAAAACTTATAACGTGTAATGGGCCTGTACTTAATAAAGGATTGTTATTCTGTTATTCTAATAAACATGTAGTCACTGCGTGTATCATGCGTGCCTGACCCTGTGCTGAGCAGTCAGGCCTAAGAGCGTCTTAGGTTGATCTGGGATGGTTTATACTGTCAACAGAACAGAATAAGGTGTCTGTTCACCCAGACTCGAAGACCATTGCATTGTTTCTATTGCTGTTATAACAAATAACCCCGAACTTAGTGACTTAAAACCACACAGGTTACTCTCTTACAGGCCCATAGGTTAGAAGGCTGACGCAGATCTCACTGCACTAAAATCAACGTGCCAGCTGGGCTGCGTTCCATCCTGGAGGCTGTGGGAGAGGACACGTCCCCTTCTCTCGCAGCCCACATGGGCTCACGGACAGCTCCCCCCCACCTTCGACACCAGCAATGTCATGTTTCTCTGACCGTCTCCCATTTTCATGTCTCTTTCTGACCACAGCCGGAAGTGGAAAACTTCTCCATCTTTAAGTGCTCATGTGACAATGATGGGCTCACCTAGATAATCCAGAATCTTCTTCCCATCTCAAGGTCAGCTGATTAGCAGCCTTACTTACGTCTGTCCCCCACCCCACCTTAGTTCTCTTTTGCTGGGTAAAGTAACATTTTCTCAGGTTCCTGGGATTAGGACTTCATCTTTAGGCTGTGGAATTGTAACCAGGGGAGTAACTCGACCAGATTTGCATCTTTCATAAGGTGACTCCAGCTTTGGGGTGGTTGATGTCTGGGGAGTATGAGAAGGTGGGATTGGTGAGATAAATCAGTCGGGGAGTGGGGGCTGTGAAAATGGCTTTGAAAAGGGGAAAAATGGTGAGACACTCAAGTGGGCCACAGGGGCAGACAGAGGGGTGTGGGATTTAAGAGTTGTTTCACAGGTGAAGTGGACGAATTTGGAGAATGATTTGATTTGGGCTGATGAGAGCAGCAGGGTATGGTTGGCTTCTGGGTTTCTGGGTAGATGGTGCCACCATTTTCTGAAACGAGTCGGACTTTGGTGATGGGGTGGGGGGAGTCGTGAGTGCAGGGTGGGATGTGGGCCTTTGGGTGAAGACTTCTGTCAGTTGGAAGACAACTGAGTGTGGAACTACATTGCCCTTCGCAATCGGAAACCCTTCTCTGGAGTTCACTACTGGTCAGTGTTTTCACGTGCGCCCCAGGGGAGGTCCTGCCTGTACGTTGGGATCCAGAATGCAGAGTTCTAAGGCCACTTTCAACTACTTTGGAACCATCCAGAACCTCCTCTTTCCATCTTTTAAATAAGCCCCTTCCTTCACTTCTGGGAAGGACTGGGATTGACAAGACCCAGTCCGGCAACTCTGACGCTATTAGAGGGAGCAGACCTCAGACTCAAAGGGCCTTAGAGGAAGCTGGGGCCTGTACTCTGGCCTGTGTGGCTCATATGTTCCCAGACATCCGGCAGGTTCTGGGATGTTGTGACCACTCCTTTCTGTTACCCAGAGTGTCCCAGCAGAAATGGCCAGTTACTCAACTCTCACACTGCCACCCCTTAGTTCATTCCTAACACCACCTGGGTGCCTGAGGAAGAAACCTCATTGACTACTGGGTGCTCTTGACTCCTCCCTCTGCCCTCGGGGACTCTGGGCTTTAACAGGCAGCCCAGTGGAAGCTGGCAGATTGTCACAGGGGGTGTGCCTTTCCCTATCTCTGCCTCTGAGTGCCTTGAGAACAATTGCTCACCGCCCCACAGGTGGGCCGGAAATGATGGAGGAGTGAGGCATGGAGAGAGGGCAGCCCCCGCCACCCCCGGTAGACATTTACCCTATTCCAAGCGCCAGGCTGAGCGCAGGGCCAAAAAGCAGTGTGAGACACAGCCCTCACCTAGCTGAAGGGATAAAGAAATCTCAAGGCGGCGTCACACACAGCAGGATAAACGCTTGTGAAAGGCTGACAGACAGCAAACACTTACAAGGTTAGACACAGGGCTCCCAAGGCAGGTGACACGTGTGATGGGCTTTGACGGATAACCAAGTGGAGCTTGGGTAAAGGAGGAATGGCACCTGCAAAGGCGACAAGCGTCCGCACGGTGCCCGGTGGGTCCTCCGAAGCCCGGCCCTGCCACGGTGTTGCCCCTGGGTCATTGCTACGAGCAAGCGCAGTACTTCCCTTCCACCTCAGCCGGCAGAACGAAGCAGACCTTCCAACGACAGTGCGCGGGGCCGGGGGCTTGCACACTAAACGCCTTCCCTGCCCCATCGCCTGTCCCCCTTCTCATCCTCTGTGCGACGAGTGACAACTAAGTGTAGCAGAGAGCAAGGAGGCTGTGGGTTCCAGTCCCAGTTCTGCCTTTTAATGTCCGTGTGACACAGGGCAGAGGAAGCCTTTAAAAGGAGGTTAATAAGCCCTGCCTGACGTGGCTGTTATAAGCAAGAAATAAGTAATATGTGCTCCACATAGATAATAATAGCAACAGATAATCTTTGTTGGGTTCTTACTGGGGATGTGCGGGAAACTTGATACAGTTTTCTCATTTGCTCCTCACACCGTCCAGACGCAGCAGATGCTATCATTTAATTTATTTTACATAGGAGTAAACTGAGGCATGCCGATGAGCGGGCTCGGTGGAGATAGGATTTCAGCCCAGGCCGGCTGATACCAGAAATAAAATGTCTAACAGTTATGCTGGAGCCCCTTCCTGTCTTTCTTCATTATTTGTGGGTCTTGGACCCTTTGGAGAGTGTTGAGACATCTCATACACAAGTTCGGGGAGTTCCCAGAGTCCCCAGAGTCCATCCAGGGACCCCAAGTTTATAATAACCCCGGGACAGCAAACCACTAGGCTGCAACGTTGTAGAATTAACTCACGGACAGACTCCACGGGGGTAAGGAGGAAGGACAGAAAGAACCAGAAGGGTGACCCAGGGAAGGCGCCTCCAACTTGCCTGGACTAGTGGAAGCTAGAATCCGCCAGGGGAGCAAAGCAGGCGGGGAGCACCCTGCCCCAGGAGGAGGAGGTGGAGGCCAGAATCGGGGCAGGACAAGCTGGCCCCGAGCCGGAGGAGCGCCTCCCAGGAGCCCAGGGCATGTGACTCAGGGTGGGGGTCACTGAGGCCGTGGGGCCTGCCAGGAAAGCACAGGGGAGAGGCCCCACGGGAGCCTGAGCCGTGTGCAAGAGGCAGCAGCAGAGGGCTCAGCCCGGGCCACGGGGCAGGGCGGCGCTGGGACAGCCCAGCCATGCGTCCGCAAACCGGACGGCCCGGCCCGGGAAGGGCCTGGCGGGACTCCCTGCTGAGGGAGGAGCTTGAGCAGGATGGGAAAGGGGCCAGGCCAGGGTGAGGTGACTTCCCGACAGCCCACGGGGCTGGGGATCCCAGGCTCCTCTGGGAGGATGAATTCAGTCCCAGGGGTTGAGGAGCTTGCCTTCTTCCACCTTCTAGTAGTGGTTATGCTTTTCTGGAAGGTGTTTCAAGTATTTATGAAGAGGTTCGGGCTTTCTTTTCAACTTCTTATTTTGAAATGATTATTATGGACTTACCGGAAGCTATAATAATTATCATACTAGCACGTGGGGTTCCTTGCACCCAGCTTCCCCCAGTGGTGGCATCGTAGAGCTCTCAGACAGTATCAAACCAAGAAATTGACCTTCGTAAAACTGTGTGAACTAAGCTACGGTCCCTACTCAGTTTTCACGTGTGTCCGAAGCTTTAAATCAATGGTCTGCCACCACAGGACGTCACCTCCCAGATCCCTGAAGTAAGGCTGGTGTTGGCTGAGGCAGACAGCAGCCAGGAGAGAAAAATAGACCCAAACAGTAATCAGTCCTTAGGCTGCAATTGTGACCGTCCAACATGGTTCAGATACAGGCAAACTTGACCTGGTACCCCTCTGGGAGCAGCCACAGCATGGCACACAGGTCCTGGGGAATCCTGGCACATACCTGGTGGCTTCCATGCCCACTTTCTTTGCTTACATGGGTTGAATGATGGCCTCCCCGCAAAACTGACCTATGTCTTACACAACACCCCCGCCCCACCCCAGAACCTGTGAAGGTGACCTTATTTGGAAAAAGGGTCTCTGTAAATGTAATTAAGGATCTTAAGATGAAATCATCTTGGATTATTCAAACTTACATCCAATGACAAGTGTCCCTATAAGAGAGGAGTGCACAGAGAGCAGAGAAGGACTACAAGATGGAGGCAGAGATCGGACTGTCACAGCCACCAGAAGCCGGAGGGGGAAGATTCTCCCCTAGAGGCCCCAGAGAGAGCGTGGCTCTGCTGACCCCTCGGTTTCAGACTTACAGCCCCTGGAACTGTGACAGGAGATCTCTGCTGGCTTAAGCCACCATGTGTACAGTCACATGTCAGGGCAGCTCTAGGAAATGAATGCATTCTACCTTGCAACTCCCCCATCTACACGTACGTGCAGCGCTAGGCCTCTCACAAAGCAGACAGACACAGGTTGGCCAGTTTGTCCCTTACCTGGGCAGGATGTCTGATCCCAGTTTACCAACAAGGAAACCGAGGCACAGAGCAGTCTGTGGAATTGCCCGGGGAGGCAAAGCTGCTAACTGGCTGTGCTATGACTCAAATCCATCTCTGGCTGGCTCCCAAACCCACGATCTTCGCTGAGATTATTGAGAGCAGTGCAGAGGGACAGCCGGTGGCCTGTTGGAGCAAGTTTTTGTGCTGAAGCTTTAACTTCTCTCAAAAGAAAAGCCTACCAACAAGTCTCAGGAACCTGAAAAAGAACATCTACTTGGTTATCCTCTCGCTCACTGTGCCTCCCCCAGCGACAAGGGGTGAGGTGTGGCTGAAGAAGGTGTGGTCACCCCATGCAGCAGGCACTGGGGGGGGCCTGTGTCCCCCTGCCTGTATGCCCCTTCAGAATATCCCCTGGCTTCTGCTGCAGCTGCAGGCAGCTGCTATCTCCTGGAGCACCCCAAAAAGCCCCCACTTAAAGCCAAGTTCTAAGCCAGCTGGTCCCCCCCGTCCCATCTGAAGACCTCACAGTCTTGTCCCCGCCTGTTGGAGCCTGTTGTCCTTACACACTTGTACCTTGGAGCCCAAAGACTTGATTTTATTTTGGGGGAAGGTATCCCGCATACATAGTAGGGAAAAAAGTCAAACAACTTAAAATGGACCGACATGTCCCCTGCCCCCCACCGGGGTACCGGTGCCTGAATTCTCCCCCCAGAGAATAACGCTAGCCCGCTCCTTGGTTAACCCGCTCTGTACCCCAGCACAGACAGGTGAGCACATCCTTCTTTTGTACAAATGAGAGGACTCGTCGGCGTGGTCCTGCACCTTTTTCTATTTAATGCAGCTTGAAGGTTTTCCCATAACAGTGCACATTCGTGATCAGGGCATCCATGACACTTTCTTTGCAAAATAAACTCTAACATCTACAAGCTGCCCCCTCTGCGACAGCACTTAGGGTCTCCCATAATCTCCCCTCTGTGCACAGGGCTGCAATGCATGTCTTGTACACTTACCTTCCACACACATGTAAGAGTGCATCTCTAGGATCCATTTCTGAGAGAGGAATTGATGTCTCAATGGATACATGCATTTTTAAATTTAATAGACACCGTGAAATTGCACTCCAAAGGGGCTGTAAGGATTTAGCCACCCAGCCAGCAGTCAGTACCATTTCCCTGTGACTGCACCGCAATGGTGTGTGATCAAATCCTTTCTCTTTGCAAATCCATAGGAGGGCTGGGAGGGAGCTAGTACTGTGAGAGAAATGTGCACACATGTATGCATATATAAGGGCCATTGAAATGTATGCTTCACATTACTGTGCTTAAGGTACTTTATTCTATGCACCTTATACTGCAATACAAAGGGAAACAACATGAAGGAAAAACAGGACACCAAGATCAAAGAATGATCAGGTGACCCCTTCAATAGGGTGGTCTTGAGATGCCTCCTTGTAACCCCTAGGGTGATGAGGCTCCCTTGCAGGAGTCAAGCATGTGAAAGAGGGTTTCAGACATAAGGAAGAATGTAGCCAAAGACAGGGAAGGAGCTTGGCTTATTTGAGGAAGTGAAAACAGCAAGCTAGAGATACTGGTGTCCGATGGGGTCCCAAAGGTTATCAGGGGCCAGATCAAACAGCGTCTCTTAAGCAAGAAGTTGGGGTTCTTTTTCTCATCGCAATGGGAAGCCATAAGGGACTGAAGCACGTGAGTGGCATGACCCATTCCATATTTTTTTTAAAAAGGATGTCACATGGTTGCTATATGGAGAGTGGATTCTTGGTGGGCAGAAATGGAAGCACAGAGATGATTTAGAAGGCTGCTGTGTCCTTCCAGCTGAGACACGGGGGTGGCTTGGATCAGGGGGGTGATAAAAATAGGAAGAAGTGGGCGGAGTGTGGATAGACATAAGAGGGTTGATCTGTGGGACCTCTACACAGATCATCCATATGATGAGGTATTACTGGGGGGATGAGAGTGAGGAGGCAGTGAAAAGACACTGCTGGCTTTCTGGACGTGTGGATGGGTCAAGGCACTGCATTCCAAAGCTGGAAACGGTTTTGGTAGGTCTTGTTTGAGGCAATGAAGAGAAGACTCAAAATTCTGGTCTCGATCGTGTTAAGTTGTACATGTCTAACAGGCAAAAGGCATTGAACAGGAATTAGCCAACAGGGAGCCCCTGGGGGCTGGGAGGTGTCCGCCTTTCCGCCTTCACATGCATTTGTGCACAGACCCAATCTGCCAGCACTCCTGCCTTCGGCTGAAACCCCAAGGGCTTGTGGACACTGTCTCTTTGTAGTTACAAAACAAGCATCTCTGTTTCATGGGCACATCCCTTCTTTCCACAATTTGACTCTAAGCTCTTCCAGGGCAGATACTGAGTGCTGAAACTCCCCAGGACCATAACACATGCTCCCAAAATGGGCATGTGGGTGAGCTGGTGATGGCTCTTCACAGATTTAGGTCAAGGGATCCCAGGAGAGAGGCAGTCAGCTGCCCTCAAGTCATAATCCACAGGAAGCAGCATGGGCCTGGCCCTGGTCAGGAGGAGACAAAAAGCCCCCTCAAGCCCCTGGACCCACTGGAATCAGAAGATCCCAGGGGCATTGCTTCTGGCATGCAAATCTGCAGACACAGAATAAGCCATGGTCAATGGTAATGAGCCAGCGCCACCTTCTCACACACCCCCCCTCACGAAGGCCTGACCCACCTTCTGGGCCAAGCCCCAGCACCACCCCATCAATCCCATGTCAAAGGTGCCATCAGGAAAGTCAATAATGTTCAAGAACGTGGCTTCCTTTGTGCACCCCCACAGCGAATCACTGCCTTTGTTCCGCCACCCCCAAGTTCAGGCCTTCCCCCCTATCGCCTGCGTGGGCGCTGACATGGAGACCGATCGCTCCGCCTCCCTCCCCAGGGGCCTTTGGTGGTGCCCAGTACTTCAAAGGGGAAGCCCAGACCCCGGCCCCAGGCACACGCAGCCTTTCATGATCTGGTCTCTGCCACCTCTCCCACCACCCTTTCCACCCATACACCCTGAATTCCAAACTCACAGACTTTCTCCCTGTTCCCCAAACGTTCAGGCCCCGTGAGTTTGTCCCTGAGCTCTTTTCCTGAAAGGGCTAGTTCATATGGAAAAGGAAAACTATGGGAAGACGCCAAGTCTTGTCAGTGCACAGGGGACACAGACTAAAATGGGATCGCCTGTGCTACCTATAAACGTTCAAACAGATCTAGAATATCTAGTGGTTAAAGAGGGAAAAGGCGCTGCGCGTGGCTTCCTTGGTGAGGACTAAGGACTTGTAACGTCCCGACATTTCAAAGGCGGGTGTGCTTTGACCCAGCCACCGGGTCTCCAGGATTCTGAAGGACTCGGACAAACATATATGCAAAACTTGTTTCCTCATTTGAAATGGCGAAAGTAGGACACCACTTAAACTTCCCCACCACCACCACCAAAATAATTTTAAACAGCAGCGAGGTCATCTATGGTGCATCCAAACTGTTGAGTGCTATGAAGTTGCACTTTTGTACAGACTGATTTGGAAGGACATGTATGATGTATTGTTAATGTCAACAGCAGGTTGTAAAATAAGATAATATGATCCCTGTTTTGGCAAAAATTGAGGGTAGCAAAGAGGGCCATCTGGTATACACATCATTTCTGTTCAGGGTGGTTTCTGCCGGGCAGTGGGCGTGGAGGACCGTGAGCAAACAGGGAAAAGACTCTCACTTTTTACTTGTACGTTGCTGTATAATTAGCATATTTCTCCACAAGCATGTACGCCTTTGGAAATTAAAAGAAGACGTATGTAATAAAAAAATAATTAATGAAAGTCTTGAAAGGGCTCCAGGGCAAGAGTTAGCAGTGACCATTGCCACTGATAGTTCAAGAAGAATCAAGCTTCAAAGACTACGGGAGATTGTTCCCCAAGGTCTGAAAGTGGGGTGGAGGAAGGGAGAGGAGGGCTGTGTGCACCAGGCCTGGATTCTAAAAAGCCTGCAGGGTAGTAGGCACTTTTAATGGCTTGTTTGTACAAAGGAGCAGCAAGATGTCATGAGAGCTAAGATCAAAATGTGCACAGTGTCTGGGCCCGGTGAAAATCGCTCGGGGCTGCCGATGTCCTGGGACCCATTCTCTGACTTAGAGCTTTCAGCTGGGCACCTGGCCCTGTGGGAGCCACACCTTGTCCCTACTCACGTGAGCTGGCGGGAGCAGCCGCCAGAAGCAGAAGTTCCAGAGGAGCGCCTTGGGGGATGGAGCTCCACAGTGCGGTGTCTGGACCTCAGATCCATGCTTTGTCCTGTCCCACATTCTCCTGTCTGAGTCCTAGGGTGCAAAAGCAGCAAAGAGTGGGGATGGATGGGGTGCCGGTCCAGTTCCTTGCTTTGATCTGGGTACTGGTCACATGGGTGTGGTCAGTTTGAGCCAATTTAGCAGCTATACACTTAGGATAAGAATTATTTATAAAATCAACTCATCAACACCGAAAGAACTGTATCTACATTTTCCTAAAGCCGCAGAAGACAGGGAGAACCTAGAAGGGAGGGTCCTCTAGACCTTAGGAGAACGAAGGGAGAAGAACACGTTCACTCAGGCATCTTGAGGGTCCCAGCCTCAGTCTCACATCAGTGGAGGCCACGGGCATGGTGACATCCCCAGGCCGTATCTGTAAACACACAGAGTTACGGATGTAGCTGTGGAGACAGAGAGAGACAGAGATGTAGGCACACAGGAACTGTACTCACGCAAGAGCATATTGCATGTTAACAGAAAAGTGTCTGAAAGGAGACACACGAAACTCAAATCAGTGGTTACCCTAGGTGAGACATTTTTATTGTTTAGATCATTTATTTCTTTAATTGATTACTTTTACAACCTACATTTTTGTAAATTACTTTATAATGTTGTAAGGTGTTTCCTCCTCTTGCTTGTTGACCAACCTTTAAATATAGTACAGTGTTTTCCCTATTAACATTTTCTCCGACTTCTTGCTCCAGATCTTTTCTCAAAGTGCTGCCGTCTCACCCCAGAGCCCGTGTCTCAGGATCACCGGGGAGGTGGTTAAGTAGAGGGGTTCTTGGACCCTCTTGCCAGGCTTTCTAAAGTAGATTATCGGGGGCCCATGAATCTACATTTTAAGGTGATTCTGTTGTCATTGTACTTTAACAGTCTTTGAGTTGGATGGCGAATTTCTCTCATTTCAGGGTGCCCAAGCCTCCTTCCTTATTGCATTGCCCTGTGGTCTAGGGATTATTTGATCCTGCAGCTGTCTCTTCCATGAGTCTGTGAACGCCTCAAGGGAAATGGCCAAACCTGATTCAACTCAGTTTCCTCAGCCTAACACAGCACCCATGGGATGCTCAGCAAATATGTGCAGAATACATGAATGAATGAATGAATCTCAGTCCTCACACAGCCACTAGGTTCCCAAGGGTGAGACTTACATGGTCGGCCCCATACACCTGGGCTGGGCTCAGGTACAGTTTTGCCATTCCGAGGAACCCCAGCCTAGGATCCCAGGCCGCTGTGGGTGGACACAAGCCAAACTTGGCCAGACAACTGGGAAACCCAAAGAGCCAGTGGAACCAGGCAAAGGGGTGACCCAGTAACCCATATTATGGGGTTCAGCTTCTGTGAGTTGGGCTGGCTATCCATTAACCTTAAAGGGACTGTGGCACAAGTCATAAGCTACACGTCCCCAAGACGAAGGATCCCTAAGATCGGGAGGTCCAACCTCCCTAACAGTACAGAGCAGTGGTCACAAGCCTGCACTGGAGGGCCAGCAACCTGGGTTCAACTCTTGTTCACCTTTGGACTATGGATCTGGGGTTGGCTCTACTATGAGCCTCAGTTTCCCCATCTGTAAAATGAGGAAAACGATAGTACTTAAAGGGATACTTTGTCCCTAGATTATTCATGCAATAAATATTTATTAAGCTCTTACTGTATGCCTAGTACTGTACCTGCTGCTAAGGAAGGAGACAGCAGCAAACAAACAAACAAAACAACAACAACAACAAAAACCTGTCCCCAAAAGGGTTAATTAAAGCAGAGTCCCTAGCACAGAGTAACCTCTTCAGGTGGCCAGTGGAGACTCTTTCCGTGCAGGTCTGCCAAAAAGAAGAGGCTTCAAAGTGACTGTCAGTTTCTGGAGCTCAGAATTAAGGGTCAGAGAAAAGGGTGGCAGAAGAAGTCACCCCAAGATCCTTGGCAATGACCAAGAGGGTACTGTAAATGGACCACAAAGAGAAACTTTGAAAAGCATAGCTCTGTTCTGCTCGGCTCACACTGCTGGGGCGCCAAGGCGATGCCCCTTAGGGCCCCGGGGAAGCTGGAGCCATGTAAACAGAGCGGTGTGGCAGGGCAGGACACCAGAGTGCACGGAGCCACAGCGCGGGTCAGCGTACTCCCCTGGCTCCACTTCTTGGAAATAAGCAGTTCCCTTTTGCCAAAAGAATATAAACTTAAACAGGAAGGCCCTTCATGATTCAGTGGGTAACTGGGGGCCCTTGAGGTGTGAGTGGGTCTGAGTATGCCGGCTGTGGCTTTCCGGGCACCCCAGCGCACGGGGGAAACAGCAGGGTTTCCTGGACCTGAGCACGGCGGCATGTGCCTGTGTTCACGCCCATGTCCTGTGATAGCGGCGTGTGTTTGTACACGCCTCTGTGTGTTTGTGCACCCGTGTGTGGCTGTGTCCACTTGTGTGTACATCTGCTCACATGCAGATTTGGGAGTATATGGCCTGTCTGTGTTTTTGCCTCAATGCCTGAGGATACGTATTTGTAACTTTTGTGTGTGTTCCTGTGTGTGTGTGTGTCTGTGGGAGTGTGCTTGTCTGGCTAACTGTGAGCGTGCTCCAGGGGGAAGCAGGCAGAGCAGACGGGAAGCAGAGGTGACAGTAGAGGGTGGGGTTCAGAGGCTGCCAGGAAAGGCGGGTATGTGCTGGGCAGGGACTAGACACAGTCCTGTCACTGCCAGGGATGTGGTGAGGAAACAGATCTGTGTAGTGTCCAATCGGGGCCTCCAGAAAGAGCCTTTGGGGCTCTTCTCAGGTCGGGTGGCTGCTCAGACCTCAGGGCAGAAGGCAGCCTCCTGGGCTTAGGAAAGCCCAGAGCTGAGCCAGAGAAGCCATGCCATGCCATAGTCAGTCCCTGGCTGCAGCAACTAGGACCATCCCATAGGAGGGGGCACGGATCAGGGCAGCTAGGAAGAAGCCTATGAACCGGGCCCATCCCCCAGGCCCTCACCCTGGTCATCAGCAATTGCGAATGGACACTGCACTTCCTCCCACCCCTTCCCACCCACCCCAGGGGAGCTGGGCCCAGGCTCAAATAACAAGCAGGAGTTAATCCTACACGGATGACAGCGTTGGAGGTGCTGCTGCGGCTGAGAAAACAAGGCCGTCCTGGTGGAAGGCTTCTTGAGAATTGTGACATTAGGCTGCAGAGGGAGAGTGACAGGGTGGGAGCAAGGAGGACAGTGAAGTGAGAAAGAGAGCTTCCTGTAGCGACAGACGCTGCGGGCACTTGTGGATCCTCAGCCAGGGGAGGTTGGGGAATTTACACCACATACCTCATTTCCACTCTGATAGCGGCAGCTGTCCTGTGTTTGTCCCCAACCTGCAGGGCTGGCAAAGCAGTTTAAAAGGACAATTGCCGTGGATACCAGCTGCTTCTGTCCGGGGGCTCAGTAGCCCCACCCTGTAGCCTCAGTTTCCTCAAAGACCCTGAGAGCCTCCAGGGGCTTTGGCTCACATCACGGCCACGCCCACCTCACGGCCACGCCCACCTCACGGCCACGCCCTCCGAGCTTTCCGAAGAGGCAGGGTCTTCCTGCCTTTGGTCCCCAATCCTGAGACATGCCGGTCCGACGCCACCCTGAGATGTTCTGACTCGGCCTCAGTGACTGTTTTCAGCAAGAAGTGCTAGTGCACGGGCCTAAACGTCAAGGTGGGTGTGCGGAAAGCCGGGATTCTGCCCCTTGCAGGAAGGGCAGCCAGTGAGGGCGGGGTAAGGGCGGAGACTGCCTTTTCCACGGACCAGCGAGAAGCCAGCGAGGCTCCTGAGCTGACCCTCGCCCCGCCCTGCAGCCCTGGCGGCAATCCTGTGACCCTCCTGAACCAAGGTCTCCTGCTCACTGGCCGGTCCTGGTCCAAGGCCTCGGGCAGCCCCCTACGTGTGTCTGCGTAGGCTCCGGAGCTCAGATGGCATTGCAACTCCAGCCTTGAGCGCAGATGGTTCTATTTCCCCTGAGTGTGCGGCCCTCCGGGGAACACCTTTAGAGAGCGCCTGAAGCCCGGCACTTGGTCATTTTACTCTCTCCGCTACCAATTACTGTCATCAGGAAGGGAGAGCGAGACCGCGGTGCCCTGGCACTGAGACCAGCGAAGGGTAGTGAGCATGAATTATGTATGACACGAGCAATAGAGATAAGAGCGGAATGGGGGAAATCATAACCCTATTAATAATGGAAGTGCAGTTTGTAAACTCTCCACCAGGAATAATTTGCATTGCAATATAAACAGGGCGTATAACACGGGGCGGCCAGCAATGGCGCCTCAGTTAAAACGTAAAAGCCACCATTTCAAACATTAAAAGTCATGATTAAATTATAAGAATTTGTTCAGCAGAATGTACAAGGAGAGGGCATGTGCTTCAACTCCATGTGAGCACAGGGGCAGCCCTGCCTCCGTGGGTCAGGTCACCCAGGAATGTAAACTGTGGGCCTGGGTCCTTGAGACCGTGGCAGTTATTATTACCGTCACTGTCTGTGGTGGTGGTTGTTGTTGAGAGCTCACTGTGCACAGCACTCCCTCTTAGAGTTCCTTTAAGAACTAGGCATCATTGATCGTTGCATGAAGCATGCTTAGAATGGTGCAATCGAGTCCCTAATGGGCGGCCAAATTATTTTTTTAAAGGATAGTTTCAAGTTTCCCTCCCATCAGCCCTGTCTGATGGGCACATGAAAGCGTACCTGAGTCACAACCTAAGAGACCCCAGAGTACAGGGCAGGTGGGCTCAGAGGTCAGCTTGACTGGGTTTGCATTGAAACATACCCACTTACCACCTGTGCCAAAACACAGGTGACTTGGCCTCTACGGGCCTCGGTTTGCTCACTGAATAACTGTTGAGCTAAAATTTGACGTGCCATGCTTCCTCCCAGGTAGGTAAGGTGAGCAGCTAACGCTGGCTGTGGTGAAACCGGAAAGGCACTGGGCTAAGAGACAGTGCTGTTCTATACCGGCCACCCGCATGCGTCACCTGAGTCCTCTGCACTGCGAACGACAACACTTGAGCGGAGCACGTTAAGGCCCTTTTTCTACCATAAACTTGTGGGAATGTGAGACACAATGAATGGTTGAACTATGTTACTACAGTCTGAGTACGTGGTCATGCAAAGGCCCGGTTGCTCTGGCCAGTTTAGTGGCTGGCTACAGAGACAGTGAGCACAGTCAGGCTGAAGCAAGACAGCACATCAGTGTGACTGTGCAGGGAGCCACAGGCAGGGTGGCTGGGCTCCCAGCTTCCCTGCATGGCCATCTGGAGCAGACTCAGCTGGACTTTGTCACTGTTGGTTGCTGCCCCATCCAGTGACCTGTGGGAGTCCTTATGAGGGAAACCCTAGCAAAGGGCGAGGCAGGCCTCCTCCTAGTGGAGGATGGAAGCGGGGAGGATAGATTGGTGCTCCAGGACGGGAGGGATATGCAAGGAGCAGGATGCCACAGGTCTGGGGACCCAGAAGTACCCAAACCGCTCTGAGCCCAGGATGAGGAGAGGGCTAACAGCCAATTGCACTCCCGACTGTCCTCAGCACATTACTGGCATTCCAGAGAGGAGAGGCCAAGAATTAATTACATGCTGGCCTCCTCCCCCCACACCCACACTTCCCCTGCCCACACAACCCCCCACCAAGTCCAAAATGAGGATCTGTGTCTTACAGGAAGACAAATGCTCACAATTAGGAAAGGGCTTCCGAGGCCCCCGACGTTCCGCGCCCCCATCATGCCTCCTCCCCTCCCCCCATCGTTCCTCCCCAGCATCCCAGTGAGACTGTGCACCCAAATACTGGGCACAGCGGTGAACGGTCAGCGCCCAGTGAACGGAGTTTGGCTCTGCTTCCCCGAGCCCCAGCTCAGCCGTCAAGAGAACCTCTTTCTCTCTATTCCCAACTCTCACCTCTTCTGAATTCACCCCATCCTTTTTTATCCCATCTGTCTAATCCCCAATGATTGTAAGAAAAATTAGAGAAGATTTTTAGAAGTTTTCCTCACCCCTTGACATCCGTCCTTCCAATCATTACCTTCACTGGCTGGCTTCTGAAAGATAAACACCCAGCCTGTGAGTCTAAGGGGTTTAAGACCTAGATGAGAACGAAGGAAAAAATGATACGGAGTTCTGTCGAGAGGCCAGAGAGAGCAGAAAACACTTTCCAAGTGTTTAATATGCTCGAAGCACTGTGCTTTGCATTTATTATTTCATTTATCCATGATAATAACCTCATGAAGTAAGCCTCATTATCCCCATGGGACATAAGAGGAAACTGAGGCTCAGAAAATGGACCTCACTTCCAAGTAGATTTCCTTGGGGTGGTGTAGCCCAGAGTCTCAGGCCCCACCCCTAGCCTCCTGAATCCCAGTCGGCACTTTAATAACCTGCAGGGGGTTTGTGCGCATGTCAGTTTGGGAAGCCCTGGTCTAGAGAGTGGGACTCCATCTTCGGAGCGCACCATCTGGAGTTCCTGACTCAGGAGTTCTGGGGTGCGAACCCAAGAATTTGCACATCTAAGCTGCTGGCTGATGCTAAGGCCACTGGTTCAGGGGGCGCACTGTGAGAACCCCAGATCTGGAGACAGCGCCGGGAGCTTCAGCCATCTGCCCTTTCTTCCATGCATTTCGGGAGCGTTTGTTGAGGTCCCACTGTCAGCGCTTGGTACCCTTGCTAAGCCACTGGGGTTCGGATTTGTCCCACTTGTACTCCAGCTGAAAAGGTGACTCTGACAGCAACTAAGTCTAAACCATCCCTACGTGCTGGTGGAAGCTGAGTGCTATTGAAGCACTGAGTGGGGAGATGCCAGGAGAGTCTGGGGGCTGAGTGGAGAAGGCCCCACACGGAGGGTTTGCACTTGGATCAGAAACAAACCAGCGAATCCCTTTCTTGAAAGTTCAGGAGAGGGCTGGGTTATTTCATCCCCTGGGCGTCATCGACTCAAGACTTAGAGGCTTATTCATGGACTCCAAAAATATTAGAACTTTAAAAAATATGGCTCCAATAGGTCATTAGAAAAAAATCTAAAACAGAAATAATTAAGTGTTCATTAAATGCTTACAAAATAATGCAGATGGCAACTACTGAATGCAGCTGAACGTGCGTACTGACTTGGAGTTATGAGTGCATTTAAAAATGTTTTTGGTGATGTAGGGTGAGCCCTCCAAAAGTTGAACACCCTTGAGCCTGCAAATGTCCTCAGCCAGCCTGTGGGGGGTGGCAGCCCCGAGAGGAGGAAGGGAGCGCATCTGGCATTAACTTCGTGCCTGTGCCTGGGACGGTCTCACTGCTGACAGTGTCCCCGGGGCTCACAGTGGCAGGAGCCCGGGGGCTTTCTCACAGCTGCCTTTAACATTTCCTTCTGCTTTCCGCCCCACTGCTCCGATGACTGATGTTGTTTGTCAGTCACCACCCAGGGGTCACGGAGAAAGCTTGCCCAGGTGCCTGTCACAACCCAGGTACAGCCATAGGTGCTGACACCTTGTCACAGCATCACCTCAGCCTGATCTTATTGGCCTTTACATGTCACTGCCCTAAAAGATCTCAAGAGACATCGGTGGCTGAGAAGGGAGGGGTCCCAAGAGCCCCAGCTCTCTTCCCTTTCTCGGTGGCAGGAAGATAGTCACAGAAAATCAGGGAGGGAAGGGCACAAATTCCAAGGAACTTTGAAAGCCCTGGGCCCCGGGGGCAACGAGTGTAACCAAGGGAGGAGAAAAAGTCAGCGATCCGGGTCTGTCTGGATGGGGCACAGGGTCACATGAGTGTCCCCTTTCCGGAATAGTTATGAAGAAATAATCAAGCATGTGGTCAAAGGTTTATGTCCAAAGATGGGCAGTTCGGTGCCATTCTTAAGAATGGAAAACTGGACATGCTGGCATTGGATGTGCTACCGTGGGCGGGACAGCTAACTCTCTAAGCCTCAGCTGCATCAGCTGTAAAACGGGGAAACAGGGACACCTCACGAATTCACTGCAAGGATTAAGTGACATAATGCACGCAATGTGCTCCGCATGGTCCTTGTCACAGAGTAAAGTTTCACTACAAAGCTATTGATAAATATTATATCCCAAAATAATACATCGGCGACACAAACAGTGGTGCCTAAAGCGCGTCAACGAATACAGCAATCCTGAGCGGTTTCCCTTCCAAAGAGTCACTGAGAAGAGGGCCAAATGTATGGTATAATGCAGAATATTTATCTGTGTTTTTCCGTATTAAACAAATGTGCCTATTTGTCATGGAAGAGTGGGTTTTATTTTTCTTCTTGGAACTGTAAGGTTGTGAAGAGGTAATCTGTGTGGGTTTCACTGCTGGGACAGGAAGACCGTGATTGAACGTGGGAGGGGCCCTGGAAGCCAGGTGGAGCCAGGCATGGCATTGCTCCTGAGCAGCTGACTTCCTCCTCTGAGAACATGTGCTGTTCTCCCATAGTGGTTTAGTGTGTGTGTGTGAGTGTGTGTGAGTGTCCCCTGTTGCCTATGGATTCCCCAGGACAGTGTTTCTAGATTGTTCTCCACCACCCAGGGGCTTGTCCAAAATGCAGATTCAAAGTCCAGATGCCTGGTCAGAATCTCTTGTGAGA
Source organism: Lyroderma lyra (assembly GCA_004026885.1). Classification (NCBI taxonomy): domain Eukaryota; kingdom Metazoa; phylum Chordata; class Mammalia; order Chiroptera; family Megadermatidae; genus Lyroderma; species Lyroderma lyra. The sequence goes on along the minus strand of PVJL010003033.1, from coordinate 146,028 downwards.
AGACGGGGAATCCTGAACTCAGTGTGACTTACCCCACAAGGGATTCAAGTGCACACTGTGACTGTGAGGGGAGAGGATCATATCCTGTTCACTTTCAAATCCCCAGTGCCCAGCACGTGAGAGGCTTCACAGATATCCATTCAACGAATGGATCGATCAATCCATCAATCAGCATATTAATATCTTCCCAGCTTTGGGGCAAATACACATCCTGAACTGTAAATACCCTAAGGATAAGAACCAAGTCCACGAGATATGCAGCACAGTAGATGTTCAGTAAATTTGTTGCATTAATTAATGTTTACTAATATTGATGGAAAAAAAAGTTTAAAGAGTCTCCTTTTTCTAGAAAGACTATCTTCCGTAACTCCCCTACCTGAGCGGCTAGCCCATGGCTGCAGAGGCAAGCACTGTTGGCGTAGGCCACCCACCGCAGTGTGGCCCCAAGGACTCTGGTGACAAGTGGCCTGACAGGAGGAGCCACAGCTCGCCCTCCTAGGAAAAGACTGAATGAGATAACGAAACAGCGGTTGCATATGGCTCTAGAGGCTGCTATCAAATGTGTATGGTTCTCAGAAGTCGACCAGGCGCTTTATGTCGTTTGAGCTTTGCCTTGACATGCTGGAGTTGAGTGTCACATTTGCAGACAAGAAAATCAAGTGACTGGTCCAAGTTTCTTCAGCGACTCAACGGCATGTAAATCATGGCGGTCTAACTCCGATTTCAGGATTCCTTGCTGACCCAGCGATGAGAAGACCTCATATTCCTTTGCTTGCTCTTGTCAGCCCACGTAGGCAGCTCCAACAATGGGCAGCACCCAGCCAAGGTGCTGGATGTGCCCTCGCAAATATTTAAGCAACAAAAAATTATGTCGCAGATGCCTCTGATTCACCACCTTTAATAGCTGGACCAGTTCGGCTTGTTTGCACAGAAGTGCGGAAGCTTCCATTAGGAAGCCCCAGTTCCAGCCCAGTGGATTTTGTTCTAAGTACCAATGTCCCAGAATGCTTTCCATTCGTTACCTGAAATTTCAAAATCACGCGACAAACCTAGGCTACTGGGAAGGTAAAAATAATAACAGCAATGCCAGAGAGGAAAATAGAAGCAAAGACAATATTTTTCAAATATTTTCCCAACTGTCATTTTAATAATGGTTTAACAACAGAGTATGCTAATTTGCCTCTGCTGATACCTGTGAATGCAAATGCAAAACAAATAGTAATTAATGTCTCAGTGTGAAAATCAAGCAATTGGTATTAATTTTGCATCAGACCTGAGATTATGCACATTCAAAATCATGATCTGTTTGCAGCAGCAACTGTGACAATCACAAAGAAAAGGTGCCGAAGGGAGGCTCCGAGGTTGATAGGATCCACACAGCCATCCCTGACGCGACCTCTCCCGGCGTCTCGCTATAGACACACCTGGCACTCTCCTCACTGAGACCTGCGCTCAGCCAAGTCTCAAAATTCTGCGACTGGAAATTAGTTTTACTAACTATGTCCATGGGAAGGAGCTGATCAAATTAAATCATTCCTGCTGACCCACCTTGACTTTTGAAGCAGGCACTATCAAATCCTAGTTCACAAGCAGAGACCCCAGACTTTTGCTGATTTAAAAAAAAAAAAAAAAAAAAAAAAAAAAGACATCCTGAAATATACTCAGAGAGCTTTCTGATGTCATTCTCCCTGAAACCACCAGGAATGACTTTCACCTCATTTGCGAGACGATCCTATAACCAGACCGTGGCGGGAAGGGGAAGGGGACCCAGGTGAGATAGTAGGCAGGCAACGTCATGAAAGGAGGCCTAGAAGCTAGGTTTCAGATGTTATTTCTACAAAAGAAAAGAGGGAGGGAGGGAGGGAGAATGAGAGAGAGAGAGACTATCTCAGGATGTTCCGAAACGAATGATCTCTTTCACAATCAGAGAACCAGAAACAGAAGATCCCAGGCTGACCCAGCGAACTGTGGTCATCAGTGCACGCAGGGAAATAGAAATCGCCCCTGAGCTGTGCTGTCCGATATGGTAGGCACTGGCTCTAGGTGGCTATTTAAATTTAAATTAATTCAAAGTAAAGATTCAGTTCCTAAGGCCATGGCCACATCCATGCACGGTGCTCAGTAACCACATGTGGCGAGCGGCTAGCTTAGGAGACAGCAGAGATAAAAAGTCCTTCTGTCCCTGTGGAAAGTTCTCCCGGACAGCTCTGATCCAGGACGACAAACGTGAACTCCAGGCGCCGTAGGCTTCAACCTGCTCATCCCTCCCCACTGGCTGTGCCCCGGGAGGCAGGCTCGTGGGGGCTGCAGTAAAGGAATGCTTGTGCTCTGGTCTCTGGTGGGTGGCGGCCCTGGGAAGCACCAGCATGGCAGCCTGGAACCTGAGAGCAAGGTCACTGTCGCTCTGGCTTCCTCCCTACTGCTCGTTGTGACGTAGACGCACCTCTCTATTAAAAGCCACAACTCCAGTCAGGCAGCACTCCACTCGGCCACTGTCCTTGAGTTCCGGTCCCCTCCCTTAGACCTCAGGCCCAGAGCAGTAAAGAGGCCTCCCAGGTACTGGACTTGGGGTGCTGCATCACCACCACCCCCGCCGTGTGGAGGCCTCCCAGGTACTGGACTTGGGGTGCTGCATCACCTCCCCCCCCCGTGTGGAGGCCTCCCAGGTACTGGACTTGGGGTGCTGCATCACCCCCCCCCCCCGTGTGGAGTCCCAAAACTCTCCTGACATCTTTGGAAATAGCCCGTTGGTAACTCTTTTACCAATCACCTCGTGTGAGTGTGGGATCGATAGCCTTCCGGGGCCAGACCATGGATTTGGAAACACCGCTGTTCATTGACTAAACAGGGGACAATGGCGCAGAGGTTGACGGACATCTTCCATAACAGACAGATAGTAATATTTTAGGTTTGTGGACCGTAAAGTCTCTGTCCCAATCAGACTGCAGTGTGAAGGCAACCAGCTACAGACAATACATGAAAAGGTGAATGTGGCTGTGTTCAAATAAAACTTTATTTACAAAACGGGGAATGGGGCAGATTTGGGCCATGGGCCATAGTTTGCCCTGACCTAAGTGTTTCCTTAAAAATATGGAGACAAGACATGTCTCTAAATATGTTTACTGAAAAAAAAAAATAGAAGAAAATCTTAGTGCATATTTTTTCTTCTCAATACATTGCAAGAGAGTATGGCTTTGGGGGGAGGAGAAAGCAAAATAAGAGCAAAATGCAGAAGCAATATGCTGGCAAAGATGAAGAAAGTTCCGGCAGAGATCCCGGGCCGTCAAGACAATTATAAATACCCTCTTTGAATCACAGCTCACATCCGAAGTCATAAAGAACAGAATTTACACTGCAGGACACTGAGTTCCGGAGAAATAGTAAATGTGAAATATATCTTTTAGAATCTAGAGTTGAAAATAATGAGCTGACAGATGGCACGTATGAAGAATGGAGGGAAGTGATCCAATTTACAAAAAGAAAACGAGATGTGTCCCTAAAACACTCTTCAAGAAAGTAACGGTACTGACACACAAACCAAATCTGTAGTAGAACATTCCCAACCTGAAAAAGGAGAATCTAAAATTGTAAAACAAAGTGGTATATGCAGCACACAAGCATAATTGATTAAAAAATAAATAAATAGAGAGAGAGAGAGAGAAACCCACAGTTTGACAGCAAGGAAAAAATAAATTATAAGTATCCCAAGCAGAAAAGAAAAAAAAGAAAGAAAAGCAAAGCAAAAATAACGAGAAACATGTTGTTTGCAAATGAGTAAAAAAAAAAAAAAAAAAAAAAAAGCAAAAGCAAGCAGGGCTGGCCTCAGCATTCTCCTTGATAAAAAATTGGAAATAAACAAAATGGCCCACAATATGGAAATGGTTAGGTGTACTCACAGAGCAACCAGATGTTAGAATATTATGCAACTATCAAAAGCAACGTGGGACCGGTGTTTTTAATGAAATTGGGGAATGCTTATGCTACACTGTTTAGAGGGAAGACCAGACACTAAACATGCACACAACGTGCGTGGAGGTGTAGTAGCACATCTACGGTATTTCTGCTCTATTGTATTTCTTTCTAGCCTCTTGTCCGCCTGTATACACAAGTAGAAGAAAATTCCTGGGTCCTACATGGACCCAGACATTTTCACATCCTTTACTACTCATAGCTTATTTCTTCCAACAAAGCTATGAAGTAAGTGATGTGATGGCCACAGTTAAGGACCCTGGGTGTCAGAGAGGTCACGGACTTCTCCAGACCACCCAGTTAGTGGCATAACCAAGGTTTCATTCAAAATCTAAAAGGGGCGTTTTTTCCATGAAGATGGAGGCCGAGCCCCAGTGAGGGGCTGGAGGAGCCTGAGTCCTGAGGGTACAACCCGCGTCTTGGGAGCTCTGAGCTGCAGTGAGACTGGTCAGATGGGACCAGTGTTCTTTGACCTAACACTGCCTTGAGAGTTCCCCTTCTGATGTCAACAGCAGCCCATCTCCCGCAGTCCTCATCTCACCCCTGGAGAGCCTAGAAGAATCAAGGGCACTCAACAAGCGCCCCCAAAAGGGAGCCATTAGAAGAGAATGTTTGTTCTGGACGTGCAAGTTCTTCATGATGTGGAGACTCTTGTTCTTCTGTTCATTCATTCATTCACCCTAAACATTTACATAAAGCATCAGGCACAGAGTTAGACCCTCGAGACACGAAGAAGCACCAACTTCTGGGAACTGACAGTCTGGAAGAGGTGGGGGGAGCAGTGAACAAGGAAAGGGAGTCACATAACCCACTGTGTGGTTTAGAAAGCATAGTCTGAAATAAGCAAGGGGCTGAACTTCCTTACATTGTGAAATCGTTTGTTTAAACAAAAACAAAACACATCCAAAGCAAATGTTATACACATGTGTAAACATAGAAAGACGTGAACTGGATACGTGTCACATTTATGATATGTGGTTGCCTTTGGAGAAGGAAAAACAATTAGAAGAATTAAAACATAATTCATATTCATCTTTATAAATGTCATTTTTAAAAAAGAGAAGATGTTCAACAAATACAATACACAAAGAGCACACATTGTGTGACTGCCTTTATGCGAAGTTCAAAAACAGGCCAACAAACCATCCACGCTGTCAGCCCAGGAGAATGTTCCCCTTGGGGAGGGGTCGGGGAGGAATGAGCAGAAAGGAAAAGGGGAGGCTGGCAACCTTCTGTTTTCGTGGTGCTGGTCACATGACTGTGTTCACTTTGTGAAAATTCAACAGCTATACAATTATAGCATGTGTACTGTTCTTTACGTGCACTACGTTTTAGTAAAGGATAGATAGATAGATAGATAGTAGATATAGATAGATAGATAAATATAGATAGATAGATGATAGATAGATATAGATAGATGATAGATAGATATAGATAGATAGATAGATAGATAGATAGATAGATAGATAGATAGATATAGATAGATAGATATAGATAGATATAGGTAGATGATAGATATAGATAGATGATAGATAGAGATAGATAGATAGATAGATAGATATAGATAGATAGATAGATAGATAAAATATGGCAGAAAGATAGCCTTTATTGATTTGGAATGGCAAATATATGGATGTTAGCTATAATATTCCTCTAGCTGTATAATGTACTCTTCTGTGTTTTATTTACATTATTTTCTAATTATGTGAATAATGAAAAATACAAAACACAATTCTACCTGCCGTATATAAAGGGTGGAGACCAGAGTCAGGCAGGACAACTAAGAAGTCATTGCAAGAGCGCAAGTCATAAAAGATGAGACCTAAACTAGGAATGACAACAGGGATGGAGAGAAAGGAATGATGAAGAATCTACCGGACCTGGTGACCATGAGCTACCCATCTTGGCTGTTCTACAAGACTCTGAGAACACCATCTGCATGATCGACACCACTATTGTCTCAGCCATCCTTGAACATGAAAGAGCCCCTTGTCACATGTGCAGTGAGATGTGCTTGGCCCTGAAATCCCCTTCCCCAAATGCTTCTCTTTAGCCTGCCCTCCTCTGATTCCGAACCCTCCTCCCAAGTCATTCCCCCAGAGCCTTCAGATTGGTTAAACATTAAGCAGGAGATTCCCTGGGATGGGGTGATCCATTATTGGACTAAAAACCTAATCAGCTTGATTAATTTGTCTGATTAACAAGCTTTCACTACCTGTTGTCAGCTATCTGAGAAGAGGCCATGCAGGGCTCTGCAGCAGGTAGGCAAAGGTTCAGGGCTTGATTCTTTGGGCAGGGGGAAGGGGACACTGCAGGAGATGACTCAGAATTATAGGGAGCACCAACCCCATGACAGCGCGTGTCCAAAGGGAACTAGAGAAGGAGCAAAGGAATGGGAAGGCCAGTCCTCACCAGTGACACAAACATCCAGCTGGTGGTGCCCTGTGGGTTCATGGCCATCCCACAGAGTTAGGGACACTTCCATTGGTGGAGGGTTTCTCTTTGCCTCCTCAGAAAGGAGTAGTACAGGCGTGAGCACTTGCTATTCCTGTCTCCACCCTCCGACTCCCTCCATCCTGTGGGGAGGAAATGATGGACCTGATTGGTGAGTGGAAAGCGTCCTTCCGTTGGACCATATCTGCCAGAGGAGGATTACTATTCTGAATCACAGGGTCTGTGTCCACCTCTCCTTCCTGTATTCTCTTCTCACTAGACATTCATATTCTCAGTAGAAGCAAGTCCACGTCTCTGCATCTGCCCGTAGCCCACCAACCTGCCCGTGATCTCTTCACTTCCTCTTCCCAGCCTGCGTCAGGTTGAATAAACTCAGCCAGCTCACCACTGAAGACCTGGGGAGAGGAAAAGCAAACCCCCTTGAACCTAATGCTCGCTTGCACTCGTGTTTCTAACGCTTCATCCCTTCTTGTGTTTATGCCATTTGTATGTGCCTCTGTCCCACCAAAGACAGAGCAGACTTCCCTGCCAGGTAGGTGGGCTTGTCCACAGGGTTTGCTTTGGCCAATGGAATGTGGGTGGCAATGACAGTGTGCCAGATCCAAGCCTTGGGGTTAGGATGCAGCTCAAGTTGCCACTCCTGTACTGCTTCTGCCATTGCCATGACAAAGAGAGACAGGTGAAGCAGAGCTGGCCCCGACCTGCCGCGGGCGTTCAAGCCCGGTCTAGGTCAACTAACCTCACACCGATGAGTGAGACTAAATGATGATTGATTGAAGACACTGAGTTTGTTTGTTTGTTGGTTTGTTTTGTTACCCATTCCAGGAGTGGTTTATTATACAGCATTATGACAGCAAGAGCTGACTGATACCCCATCGTCCTTTGTTCTCCAGTTCAGTAGAGAAAAACACCACTACTTTGGGTTATAAGCTAATATTTTTCCCAATTCTGCTGAATTCTTTGTCTGCTCTATCAGCCAAAAAGAAAAATTTTAGTAAGTGGCAAGATTAGATCACTAAGTTCAGGGTAATCTTATGTCAGTGGGTCCAGACATTCCTGATGTACACCTATTGTCCCAATATAATTAAGAATAAAAAATAGTACCTTTCTTCCCCCAAATGCATCCTGGCACAGATGATTAAATTATATAGTCACCCTTCCTAAGCCAACAAAACCTACATGAACCATGCTCTCCCTGCAATAGCCACAGGTACCCTTTGGGGTCAGCTGGTCCTACAGAATTGTTTTTAAGCCATGCTCTAGGAGGTAGGAGGCCTGGACTGGGATTTCTGCGGCAGCAGGTGAGGTAAAAATCATTCTTTTCCTAAACGCAGTGTCTCTATGTAAGGTTTTATAAAAGTGCTATGGGGTATTTTCTGAGAAATAAACTCCTTAATAGGACTTCATGGTAAGAGATCTATTTCCTCTATTCTCTGGAGTCCCAGGAACGAAAAATATGCCCCCTGGCAGTGTTCCATAAAACTAATGATGTGGGGGAATATGTGAATAATTGCCCGAATCACAGGGCTCCGTATCTGTTAGGAAATCTCCTGGCAATATAAGGAAGGGGCTCAGGACACTTAAATTGGAGTCAAGTGAAATAAAGTCCTGCTGGATCAGCTAGATACTCTTGGAGCTGGAGCGCTGTGGCAGCTGTCTGCACACCGTGGGAGAGCCGGGCGGCCAAGTGTCCATTCACAGCGATGGGGAGGTGGGATGAGGGCCGGAAGGAAGCGCTGGGGTGCAGGCAGGACGACGCAGAGGCAGAAGGGCGGGACGAACCCCGGGGGCGCGGGCCGCCCCGGGCCTGCAGGTCAGAAACTTGGATTAGCGTCCCCAGGCACTGTCTGGGGGCAGGCTGATAAATTATGCCTCCACAGTAGTATTTTTTGTGTGACATTAGACATATCTGGGTATAACTGGTTCCGTGTGGTCCCATGGCGTCGCCCCTTGACTTTGCACACACAGATGCCCCCATGTTTCACCCAGCGCACATCCAGAAGCGTGCTCGGTGCAAACAGCGTGCTGTCATTGAATTCTCACTAGACATTGTCATTGAAGGGGAAAAAGTTCCTCCAGCTGGAAGTCGCAGGCAAATGTCAGCCGCTTATGGTGACCAGTGTGTTGGTGTGAGCGCACAGCAAGATGCTGGGCGGGGCGGTTCGAAGGCGGAGCCGTGGGGCAAGGGGACGTGAGTGACAGACCATGACGCAGAAGGCCCGTGACTGCACGCGGCTGGCTTCACCCGGACCGCAGAAGTGTGTGACGTGTGCGGTGATTTTGTGGGAAAACAATGTGCAGCTTTGAGAGTAAATGTTGTAAGTTTCTTTCTTTTTTATTTCATTAAAATATCTTTCCCCATTTATTTTCTATTTAAGCAGGGACACCATTCATCAGCCTGCTCTCGTGTATATTAGTAAGGGGCACATTCAATACAAGACTTGCAAGTGGGTGAGAAGAGAAGTAAAAGAGAGAAACTAATTTTATTTTTTTATATATTAAAGAAAAAAAGAAACAAATTTGAGAGCAGTCAGAAGAGCAAGAACGAGTTTGTAAAATTCCGAGAACCAGGTGCCCTAGCTGATCCAGAAGAGAAAGCTGAGCAAGTGAGAGCCTGTCTCATGTTTTCGTGTCAGGTCGTTTACATAGTTGCCTGGCTACTCTGTCTCAATATCGGGGGGAACGCCAGTGTTTTTCTACTCTCTGTTTGCCTTAAAGCTCAGAGAGTAACAAACAGTTGGTTTTATTCTTAATTGGTACATGCTACTGCTTCTCTTTTTTTTGCTTTGAAGAAATCAATACATGGTTTGTGGTACCTTTCACGGAGAGTAAAGAACTATGACTGGCCTGATAATCCCTATTACCAAGATAATCTGTCAGCATTTATCCTTTATAGGGGCCTCGAGTAAGGCAGACGTGCGGTCACTTTTTTGCAGTAGTATATAGTAAATGTCAGGCCATTTCTCAAGTGACAAAGATATGGGAAGTATAACCATCCGGGCGAGGCTTGATGGTAGGCACGGCCTCTTAGGGGCGGTGAGCCCGCTCTGCCAACGCAGGGCTCCCCACGTCTTGGAATTGTGGTGCCCGGCCACTGCCCACTGCCCACTGCCCACTGCCCACTGCCCTGGCCGGGCTCCTGCCCCCACGGAGCTTCGGGAAGTGGCCCCAGCTGTTCCCAGAGAGTCTGGCCAGAGGCCGAGGCACTGGTACCCTAACCTCACGTGGGCAGGCCCTCATCACAGCCTCTCTCTCCAGCCCTAAAATTAACTGGTAAGTGTGTTGGGAAGGAGAGGGGAACACAAGAGGGTGGGCCCCTGTTTCCTATTCGGAGCCCAGAGGAAACGGGATCCCCAACATTGCGGTGCCTGCGAGGGACTTTCGCTGCGACGACTTTCTCTTACGGTCACAGCAGCTGTCCGGAGAAGAACAGGAGATGGTACCCGTCTAACAGGAAAAGACGGAGGCCTCACAATGCGAGGGTTTCCTAGGTCAGAGCAAGGACTCCTACCTGATCTCTCTGACCTTGAATCCTATGCTCTGCACGCTCCCGAATAAAAGCATGAACTTGAGGAGTTTGTGGATGGAAACCTGGCGTTGTGTTTGTGTTGGGACCTCGGGGCAGACTCCTGCAGCCATATGGCCCTGCCCTCCCATTGCACGTGCTCCGATGACATCCTTCAGCCCGCCACACGAAGTCAGTGACTCTTGGTTCTGGCGCTGCTCTGACGGCCCCACAGAGGGACGAGCCTCTTCTGTACTCAGGAGGTGGAAGTGCCTCGGGCATGGACACATTCCTGATCACTTGGTACTGAAAACAATCTAGTGTTCTCTTTTTGCACAAATGGAAGCTTTAAGAGGATGGGTGATTTATCCAAAAGTCACATGAGTTCAGTGAGTGGGGAACTGCAGCTTCCAGTTAGTTTTATGAACCTTAGATGGGTTGCCTAATAGGAGGGCTCAACCCCACGGTTCCCTGTTCTGTGTGCGTGTCTGTGTGCGCACGCGGGCACGTGCAATGACCCAAATTCTAGGGAAGTTGGGGTAGGGCAAGGGGGAGATGGGGAAAAGTAAACAAAACACACTCGGTTTGGTTTCAAGGAGAGGCAGGGGAGCTGGAAGCAAATGGGGGAGGTTCGGGGGATGGGGAAAACAAGAGGGTTGGGGTCCTCAGGAAGAACGAAAGCCAGAGGTTTCAGGGACATAGAGAAGTGGCTGGTTGCAATGCTCATGGTGACCTTACAGTGACCAGCAATACTTGGACTTGGGGATCAGTGCTGGCATCTTAATGCTGGTTGTGGTTCCCCAGTAATGTGTTCAGTGCTCAGGATCTGCACCATTCCCCTGAGGGGGAAACTGAGGCCTCAGGAGATGTGTGACTTCCAGCGCCCATCCTACAGCTTAAGATCCCAGGTCAGCGGCCACTAGTCTGATCCTAGGTGACCCCCTGCAAATGGGTGCCTAAGTCCCCAATCCGCCCTAGTCAGGCCAGGGCCCCAGCTGCCACTTGAGGGACTGACAACCAAAGTGCCCATGTTTCAAATGTGTGCACGCTACAATTTTCTGATTATAAAATCAATGCAGGCTTATTTGAAAGGCACTTGGATCTGCTGGCATATGCATCTACTCTGCAGTGAATCAAAGGGATTTATCATCAATGGCTTCGTTTGGGAGGCCTGAGGATGAGAAGGAAGGCTCTCGGTCCTGGTTTTGGACCTTCTGTACTGTTTTAAATCATGAGCTGAGCTTGCGGTTCACCGTGTGTGTGTGTGAGAGAGAGAGAGAGAGAGAGAGAGAGAGAGAGAAGATTCTTGGGATGCAGGATGTGAGATTGCATCCATCTACCCTGCATTGAGAGAGAAGGAAAGGAGCAAGCTAATAATGACCTACCTTAAATAATCTGAACACTAAAAAAACAAAAAAATTAGTCAATAGTACCCACACCACCCAGATACGAACACTCGTCTTTTAGCATCTAGCCTTCAACGCTTAAATAGCGAAGTTTATCTTATATCTAAATTCTAAATCCTGCTATTTATTTACCTGTTCATTCTTACTTTTAATTCATACCACGAATACTTTTCCATATTTGAATATTCTTGAAAAGCATCTTTTTAATAGTTTTGTGAGTCTTCTTACAAAGTAATTTTTAAAAACCTGGAAGAGCCCGTTTTCATGGGGCCCTTGCCTGGCGCTCCTGGCCCCCCCAGCTCCCACGGGGGGACCGCGAGGCCCCGGCACACGCAAAGCGCTGGGCACCATGACGGCATGGCAGCCGGCCGGGGGGTGCTAGAGCCTGCGCGTCGAGCCACCTTCCTTCTGGACTCGGCGTGGTCTCTTCAGCCAGCCTTCTGCAGCCCATGTAGATCGTTCCCTATTTCTCACTGCTCCACAATCCTGTGGTGACCATCTTTGTCCACCAACCTTGATGTTTCTAAATATTTCCTTACGTGGAAACTCTTCACAAATGAATTGATCCACAAGCATAAAAAAAATAATGATCAGGCTCTTGATACACTTAACCACTAACTCCACACCAGGGGTTGAGAGAGTCAAATTTAGACCTCGTGTTTCATTTACCTGTCATTTATTTTATTGCATTTAAGATGATGTTTGCAGTTTTTAGCTATTTGCGTTTCTTAATAATCAAATGCTTCATGAAATAGTCCAAACACACTGTTTGCTGGAAGCTGCCTCCCTGGCAGTCACCAGTTCGGGGCTCCTCTCTCACAGGTGTGAGAGGCTCTTTAAAGTCAGCCGCCCTCTCGTCTGCAGACCTGAACGGTCGTTTTCTAGTAGTGAGGGACCAGACAGAGCCCTCCCCGGGGCCACTGAGGAGACTGCATGAACGTGTAGTGCACAGGGGTCAGGGCACCCAGAAGAGCCGGGGCAGCGTTGCTGAGGGGCCATTACCTCCCTGGACCTACAAGGCAAGGAGCAGCCACAGGGACCCGGGGAGACCAGCTGTGGCCACTGGTCAGGAGCGGAGCTGGAGGAAGGCCGGGGATTGATTATCCCGACTTCACTCCCACTCCCTCTGGTCTCAGAGGGTGCCTCCCACTGGCCAATTCCAACAGAAGCCAGAATGGGAGAAGCCCTGGGGGCTCACGAGCACGGAGCAGGGTGGGCAAGCGGGTGAGCAGGTCTGGGCAGGGGCCCACGGGAATGTCCAGACGTCATGTGTGTCTTCAGGGTTTGAGCTTCCTCTCGCTTCACAGAGCTCACCAGAGTTGAAAGGGAGGGACCTTGCCAGCCTTGCTCTCCATGGTATCCCAGGCCTGGGGGCAGCACCTGGCACCTACTAGGTGTCCAGGATGAACAAGGAATGCATGCATGCATGAATGAATGAATGAATGAATGAGTGAGTGAATGAATGCACTCCAAATTGGCCCTGTTATTTCTTGAAGTGTCAGAGGAAGTCCATCGTAGGAAGCTGCAGATGGCCACAAAGGGGAAGAGGAAACCCTATTTCTTGTCCTCTAAATGTTATCTGGCAATGTGCACTTGAAGGGCCCCTCTCAGCTCCCCCCACCAATCCCGGGACTGGGACAGTAGATCAGAGCTTGTCCTCTACCCTTCCTCCCCTAAGAAGGCCCATCCCGGAGATATGTTTTGGCCACTGCTCCTGAGCAGGACACTCAGGGTGACTGGCAGGGGGCCTGGGGACTGCTCCCACCCATCACCTTGCCTGGCCATGGACTGGTCCCCACAGAACCACCAGGGAAGAGCGCCGATTCCTGGAGCCCACTCCCAGAGACTTGGATTCAGGAGTGAAGCCTGACAGCCTGTTTTGCAAAGGCCACGAAGGACATGGAGACGATCAGCTCTGCTTCCAACCACCGCCGTGTACCTGGGACCTCCAGGCGTAAAACCAGGAGAGCCCCGGGGAAACCCGGCCGGATGGGGCACCCTGTCCGCTCCTGCCCTGAGCCATGAGCCTCCTCTCGGGCCATCTTTTCCTTATTGCTGGACGTTGTGGCCTCATCTCCTGGTGAAGCAATGCCGCCTGAGAATGAGCCTCAAATTCAGCAGGAAAGGGAGCCACTGCGGCCTTGACTGGGAGCAAAACTCACTCTCCACGCCCCGAGCTCTCTCCTTGGCTCTGCCTCCTGCACATGCCCCTCCCTCGGGGCTCTGGAAGGAAGGTGCGGGCTGGTGGAGGGTGGGACTTGGGGTTCAGCAGCACAAATTGTAGGAAAGGCAAGTCCCTCCATTATTCTTTGGGCAACTCGCTCCACCCCTCACTGGGCAACTCCAGCAATCCCCTCAGATCAGCTGCAAATGCTCCAGAAGAGGGGCCACCATCATTCCCCACTGACAGTCACCCCAGGAAGGTGGAGTAGCACCTGCAGCCCACACCCCGAGACCGCTCGTCCCAGCAGGCAAGAAAGCCCTTTGCTGCTGCAGAGTACGGCAGGGAGGAGGGAGCTCAGGGCTTAGCCAGGGACAAGGCTCCAGACCTGACTCTTGTCCATTTGCTGACTTAGGGGTCTGTCCCCATCTCCTTGGAAGGATGATAGGCAGTATTATGTCACAACCACTGCTTGCGTTTACTGGGTCCCAACCTCGGGCCAGACACTGAGCCAACCACTTCATCATCCACACACCCCAGTGAGATAGGGACCTTTCTCATCCCCTTTGCATCGATGAGAAAACTAAGGCGCTGGGAGGTACGGCTTGCTCCGGTTCACCCCGCTGGTCAGCGTGGGAGCCAGAACCTAACACCAGGCAGGTCTAGCCCCCAGTCCCTCACATGCAACCACGGCAGGACCCCAATCCCAGTGTGCCCTCAGATTCCTTTATTTAAAAAAAAATTCACGTTTAAAAGCTAGTGATGCTTTTAATGCTCCCTAGGCTGTCGTAAAGGCTGCAGGCACTGCCTGCATTTCCCCCCTCCCCCATTATCAAATGACTGTAATTTGCTTGTTCAGGTCTCTGGTCACCTGTCATCTCATCTAAGAGGACGTGCCTGGTGATCCTAACCGAAAGAGCAAAGCCCACCTCCCTGCCCCGCCGCCCAGCTGCACCCTCGCTCCTCTCCCTACTTTTGTCCTCCCCAGAGCACTTCGCAGGAGCCCTGCGTGTGTTTTACTCAGTGACTGACTCCCACACTGCGTGTTCGGCCCCAGGAAGGCAGCGATCTTGTCTTTTTTGCAACTCCAGCACCAAGAACGGCAGCCTGGCACATAGGTGGCACTCAACCAGTATTTGAGAAATAACCAGATAATGAATGGCTAGTGAATAGGAACTTCAACTCTATGATTCTTGGCACAAATGAGTCACTGTTTTCTCCTTTTAATTTTTTATTTTATTGTGGTAAGAGCACTGACCACGGGTTCTCCCCTCAACAGCCTGGTAAGGGTACAATACCGTGTTGTCCTCTGCAGGCACAGTGCTGTGCAGCATATTGCTGGGACGGACTCCTCTCCACCACCGAAATGTCCTGCCTGTTGATTAGCAGCTGCTCCTCTCGGCCCCGGCAACCGGCTTTCCCCGCGGTGCTTCTGTGCATCTGACTACTGTAACTGCCTCGTATACGCGAAATCGTGCTGGGTTTTATCTGGGTCCGGGGCCCGGGGGCTTTATAATAAGAGCTCAGATAAAATGAAAGTTCTTTAGAAGAGTTAACCCAAAACAAAAGAAGTGAGCCAGAGGTAGAAGACAAAGGGAGTTGAAAAACTTCAAGAACTTCCTTTTTCATAAAAGTTACAAAAGATATAAATGGAAGTAACTTGTTTTTCAGTAACTTACTTAGCCAGGGCAAAAGGTAAAGCAGACAAGGAGCAGCGCGCTGGGGCTCGGCCCCCGGCCCCACCAAATGCTTCCGGTGAGCCGAAAGGTCTCAGCAGATCTGCTTGAAAGACGTGGCCCAGCACTTACCTTCTGGTCCATGTGGTCAACTCAGACTCCCAGCTCATGGCTCCCTGCCTGCAAGCCCACCGGCCACTCCCCTCAGCTCCCCGGCTCCATCGTTCTCCATTCTCAGAGGGGGCGCCGAGCCCCTCCTGGGTGGGCCAGGCACCCTCTGAGACGGCTGTGAGTCCTGGCAGGAGCGGTCTTATCAGGCTAACACCCCCACCCCCACCCGCAGCAGCACAAGGAGACACACCTGGGGAGCACCAGGGGCATTCAGAGGCAGGAAGCCACAACCAGGACGAGCTCCTGAGAGCAGGAGCCATTGTCCCTTGGAAAGAGCCAAGTCACTCAGAAGGCTCCGGGGGCAGGGGCCATGAGCGCTGCTGGAGCCTCTGCGCAGCCTGGAAGCCGGGGCAGCTGCCCCCCAGGGTGTCGGCTGCCGGGAAGTGGGGTCGGGGTCAGCACAGAAGCCTCAGTGACATGTCTCTGCACGGCCTCCAGGAGGCGCCCCAGCGCAGTGGGAGGGCCTTAGGAGTCTGCCAAACTTGGATTCAAATCCACCCTTCCTACTGCTTAGCCGCGTGCCCTCCAGCACACGCTTTCACCTCTCCCGGGGGAGTGTGACCTCTGCGTGCACACAGAGGTCATTACCACGATTCCCGCGCGGCGCAGGGGTTAAGGGTGTGGGTCTGGCGCCAGGCTGCTGGGTTGGACGGCTGGCTTACCGGTGGGTTCCCCGGGAGCAAGCACCTCGTAGTAGTTCTCGTCTTGATTTTTTCATCTGTAAAATGGGTGGAGGAGTAAGACCCTGCCTAGGACGGCGGCCGGGCTGCGCATGCTAAATCGGGTAAAGCCTCTAAGGCAGCGCCCGCGGCACACTAAGGGCGTGACGTTACTCGTTTGCTGCTGCTCTCCCATGTGTGGGGCTTGTCGGGAGGCTCACATGGGAGAGTGTGTGCCCACGCCCCATGGTACAACACTCAGGGTTTGTGTCCCTTTCTTAGGGGAAGCCAGGCCCTGAGCGGAAGCCCACCTCGGAGGGGGCGGGCCCGGCCCCCAGACGCCCGCGGCGGCCCCTGGGACAGCTGGGCACGGCGGTCCGGCCGAGGCTTTTCCTTGGATGCGGCAGTGGGAAGAAAGTCCGCCGAGAAGGGGCTGACCAGGGCCTGCCCCCCAGAGAGTCATCAGAACAGAAATAGGAAGCGCAGGCTGGTATTTACAGTAAGTCCTCGGCCCCTGACCACAGTGTCTTGTCTGTGGTGCATTTATTTTGGGGACAAGCACTGAAGTCACTGCTGCCCGAAAATGCTCTAAGTGGGCCGGTCTCGTCTCTGCTTTCCCAGGAGAGCCCCGGGGTGACGGACTCGGCCCCGCACACAGGCCCACAGGGGCCCTGCCCAGGGGCAGACTGGGGCTCCCTGCGAGCTTTCAAGGTGCCTCCAGCAGGAAGCTGAGCGGGAGGGGGCCGAGGGGCAGTCCCGGTCCACCCACCCCTGCTTCGGGTCTCACTTTCCTTTTCCTCCAAGGCTGCCTCACTCTGCCTCACACTCCTCTTGCTCCGTTTCTTATAACTCAACGGGAAACGGGAAGTGGATCCTTCAAAGCCTCTCCCTGGCCTTGAGCACCCCCACGGCCCCTGGCCTGGGCTCCAGCCTAGGAAGGCCCCTGGGAGCTGCTCCCCCGGCTCGATGACCGGCCGCTGAGTTTCACCGGAGGCAGGTGTAAGGCACTGCCTGGGGCAAG
Organism: Lyroderma lyra; assembly: GCA_004026885.1. Classification (NCBI taxonomy): domain Eukaryota; kingdom Metazoa; phylum Chordata; class Mammalia; order Chiroptera; family Megadermatidae; genus Lyroderma; species Lyroderma lyra. The sequence continues at coordinate 129,006 of PVJL010003033.1, read as the reverse complement.
GCTGTCCTTTCTGCCCTGACATCCTGCTGGGGTGGGGCACTCCCTAAGCCACACGCCGTCCCCCCCAAAACCCCTAGGCCAAAAACCTCCTGGGTTATCATGCCAGCTCTGCCCCATTTTCACCGTGCAGCCTTCGTTCCCCAGTTCGAGCACCGCTTACACCTCTCTTCATCTCTAAAGAAAACCTTCCACAGGACCCCACTTGATACTACACATCTTTTCTAAAGGCAAGTGAGGACCTGTAGCCACACCTGCCTGCCCGCACCCCTGCCCACCATCCACAGTCAAACCCCGGAGCTAGAGCTGCCATAGAGTCGTGCGCGTTGCGCACTGCACAGCTTTATGAGACCCCTTCTCACTGTGGACTCCTCCCGGGGTGGTTCAAGGCACATCCCCAGGGTGTGGCCCCATCCACAGAGCATCCCACAGCCGAATTTCAGAACCACTGGACTGAGACCACCACCTCGCTAGCCTGGAAAGCTGACGCTCCTCTATCACGTAGGTATTCAGCCACTACTCCACCATCTCTCATACAGTGAGGGCTCATAAGGGCTTACTCCACTGACTCCTTAGCAGTGCCTTTACGCTCACGGGACACAAATGCCCTTTCAATGCCCATGGTTAAAGGGCACAGTTGGAGGATTCTGGCCATGGTTGAAGGCAGGAAGAAGAGGTAGAAGGTCCAGGAGGCTCCCTTGCGCCTGAAAGTTTATCCCAGACCACAATTCCCTGCCTGCCGGTGACTTGCTACTTTCTCGGGGCCGAGAATTTTTACTTCCCCAGAAGACTGTCATTTTTTCTGGAGAGGAAGAAGCCAAGGAGAGGAAGAAAGCAAATTTATCCACCACCTACTTTTGACCGGAAGTTAGTTATGTTAGCAGTTTGACCAATATCATCTCACTTATTTTTACTACTGCCCTCTAATTTGTATCATCACCTTTTGGGGTGGGGGGGGGGGGAATATGAGTTAAGAGCAAAAAGCACATCACCCCAAATGATGGGATAATTAGGAAGCAAACCTGTGATTAGCGGCTGTGTCTGTGTGAGCCCCAAGTCGACGGAACCCCGCCTATGTGCTGGGCATAGAATCTCCTGAAGATTGTATTGAAATGTATTTTCCACTTGAATTCTGCATCTCTGGAGGGGAGTCCCAGAAATTTCTATTTAATCCCCCAGGGGATTCCAATGCACAGTTTGTTTGGGAGACTGTTTGGAAGGTAAACCAGCATTTGGTAGCAGAAATAATCTCACGCAGCCTACCTTCCACACCTTTCTTCTGCATTCTCCTCTGATGAAGACTATGTCTTTTGTCTTCCATCCTCAAAGGACCAATTGTAATTCAGCCTTCTCCAGGAAGCCCTCCTGGACTAGCATGTGTTCTCCCCTTTATTTCCTACAACTAGCCCCTTGTACATCTCCAGTGTGCTAGCCATAGCATGTCTTGGACAAGAGAGGCACACATTCTGCCTCTCTTAGCCTTGAAACTCCTCCTGGATGAAACCTGAGTCTTGAATATTGATCTCCATTCACTCCCATCACCCCGTGATGTCCCACATCATGAAGGACACTCGACGTGTGGACAGAGCCCTCGATAAGAACTGAAAAGCCTTTACTGAATTGAGTTGGGCTGACTGAATGATCCAGACATTCGTACGTGGCCAGCCTACAGACCTCTCAAAACCCTTGACCATGAGTATTTCAGGTTTCTTTGCTTTTTATGACCAAATCCCTTGACCAGAAATAGCCTCTCTCTCTCCAGCATATCCACCTGGTGGATTTCTCTTGCTACTTCAAGAATCATCTTCTTTGCAAAATCACTGGCATCCAAGGCAGCATTTATTACACCTGCCTCTGTGAATCCTCACCCGGTGTCACGGCTACCACAAGCACGGTGTGGTTTCCGCTGGGCTACAGACTTCTTCATTTTGTATTGCTAAGGGCTTAGCACTTGAACTGGCACACAGGAGAAGCTTGATGCAGGTAGAATGGATGAGTGAATGAATGAATAAATGAATGGATGGGAAAATAACTTGGTACCTGGCCTGGGTGACGCACCAGTCTTTCCCAGTGTGGTCAGTGTTTGAGGGCGTAAACAAACAACAGCCGCCACTCCCCAGACCTGGGCCTGGGCGTCATCTGAAGGTTCCGGGTGGAAAAAGACTGTCCCTCACACCAGCTGCCTCTTGCTTCTCACTTGTGTGGGGCCACCTTTGGCCTGCTGCTGACACCTAGTACAAGGGCAGGGACATGGCAGACAGTCTCGTTTGAGTCCTCCGTCTCACAAGGTGCCACTTCGGGAGCATGTGTTGGACAACTGGGGGCATTTTCTGAAATGAATCCCAGAATGCAATGGTGACCCTCGCAAAGCCACTCCTACAACCGCACAGGGGCCTGGCATGGACCTCCTCTCCCTTGCATCCCTACCCAAGTTCCACAGGCATCAGGAGGGGACACACACCCAAGGCCTGGGGTTTCATCAGCACATCCAGATCCAAGTCACAAGGGTCAATATCTGTCCTCATGTTTGCCCTTAATCAGGCACAACGCGGCAACAACTCCGAACTTGCTTTTCTAGTACTTTTTAAGAGACCTTGAACCACAGAATTTTTATTAGCTCCTTTCCTTTCTCGGTCATTTAGCAAATGAGAAAAATCCCTCCAAATTGAAACCAGATGTGTTCGAGTGGACTATCAAACACATCTCCTCAGCTCCCTAGTCATGGGGTTCCAGTGTTTCCTTGACCTTTGAAAAGCCAGGAGAGGTTGGCCCGTGCTGTGAGATGCTCCACCAGGCCCGCGAGCCGAAGGGCTCACGATGCTTGTCGGGGAAAGTGGGGAAAGCAGGTGAAATGAAAGTCCCTGCTCCATTGCCACGAACTCAATTGAATACACCATCCTGTCCATATAATTAAGTCCTGATAGATATCATAATTGTCAAACTGGCACAATTTCATATCTCATTAGAGTAAACGGTGTGATTAGAACCATATAATGCACAGTGTAGGACCTCCTCCCCCTAGGTACAAACCAGGCTGGACCCTCACAGTGTCCCCGAGCTTTTACATAAGCAGGCCACCCACGGAGGCTGGGAGCTCGTGGAGACCACCACAGGCCTCCGCTGCCATTGGCCTCCATGCAGGTTGGCACCACACCCATCGCCTTGGTGCTCAGACCCACGGAGACTCATCTCTTCAGGCTCTAACCCAGGCTGAGTGAAGAGAAAAATCAATACTCCTAAGTGGGAAAAGACCCAATAAGTTACTGAAAAGAAGTCACTTCCATTTATATCTTTGCCGCTAAGCTGGCGCTCGTTCGGGGGGTGAAATGGCCAAGTGGTCTGCGTGGAGGGGCTGGTCAGGGGGGCTGCACCCCTCTCAGGCCTGGCGGCAGCTCCCAGGCCACCCTGCCGCCCCGGAAACTCAATTAACCTCACCAGGCCTCGCGCCTCTGTTCATTAGTATTTATTTATTTGCTTTTTTCTTAAGCTGGCTTTTTGTGCCAAAAAAAAAAAAAAAGAAAGAAAGAAAAGAAAAGAGAAAGAAAAGAAAATTGCCTCACGGCACGGGCACAAGAGAGTAACAATAATGAAAGTACATAAAACAGAGCTGAGATGGCCAACAGCCTTGAACTTGGAGACGGCCCGATAAGCCTCAAAGGCGTATCCCCTTAACTTGCCAGAACCCCAGAAGGAGGCCCAGCACCGGGGAGCCAGCCTGCAGCGCTCAGGGACCTTGGGACCGTCAGCCGCTCCGCCCGGCTGACCAGACGCCACGCGCAGAGCCTCTCGGAGCTGTGGGGGTTCTCGGCTTCGGAGCCCTCCTTGGCGCCACTGAGAATCCGGAAGAAGGCCCGGCTGAGCACGCACTGGCACTGCCCACGAGTGACCCCTGCTCGGAGCCGAGCCAGGGCTCCCGCCAGGGGTGCGAGAGAGACCACAGGGGCTCAAATATAGGGTTTCTGCTGCGAACTGTCCCGCAGGGCGAGGCGCGGCGGGGTGCTCCGTGCCCGGGCGAGGTGCGGCGGGGTGCTCCGTGCCCGGGCGAGGTGCGGCGGGGTGCTCCGTGCCCGGACGAGGCGCGGCGGGGTGCTCCGTACCCGGCGGGGTGCTCCGTGCCTGGAGGACTCCCAGCAAAGACGCAGACCGACTGCGTGGGAAACCACCCCACGTACTTGGCACGATTGCCCCCGAGGAACCGAAACACGGGTGAGGAGGGCCCACGGGCAGCAGTGAGGCGCGGCTCAGCCTTTTACGTGGGGACACACGGCCTCTGCAAAGCCTCCCGGGAGAAAGCGCCTGCGGCTTCTTCCACTCCACTCGCACCCGGCCCCGCACCGAGTCGGTGCACGAACTGTGTCGTTGCTCTTCGCAGTGACCACGGTTACTGGCGTCTGTAAGTGCGTCATCACGCAGGTCTGCAAAGCTCCCGATTATAAATCTGAGGTCGCTTCCCGTGACCCGTCGTCACCAACGCGGACTCCACCGGTGAGCCGCGCACCCATGCCGAGGCGGGCGTGTCTGTAGGTCACACGTCCAGAAGCAGAAGGCTAATAGATGCACGGCCTTCTGCAGGGGTCGTGCTTTTACTGCACGTCCCGGACAACACAACTGTCACACGGTGTCACTGACAGCTGACTTCTAGCTCGGGTTCTTCGGCGGTCGGTGGCTCCCTCTCACAGAAGCCTCTCCAGGCTTCCAATTCAAACAGTCACGGGGCTGCACCCCCCGGGGAAGCGTGGGCTCACTCTGGGGAGCCCCTGGATGCATCCTGAATACTTGAGCCCAAGAGAGCAAATCCCAAAGAGGGACGCTCCAGGGGCTGGAGTCCGCCTTCCACCATCCCGTTTCCTTCTGCAGGATACAATGCTTCATTCCTGGCGTTCTTCCTCTCTCGACACAGCTGCCTTCTAAAAAATGTCATGTTTAATAAAAGTCCCTTGTCCTGCTGGCAACTTTGGCAAGTTTGGATACATAAATGCTGAAAGTGGAGCTGGAGCCAGGCACAGCGAAACATTTCGATGCAACAGCAGAGGAACCTAGAGACCCTAAGAGCAGTCCGTGGAAGAGCATTTGAGGAGGAGGGGTGGAAAGGGGGTGATGGAATGAGAGGTCCTGGGAGCCTGGGCGTGTGCTGGTGGAGGACGGGCCGCTGAGCCTCCTGCAGAGATGCTGGGACCCAAGGGCCTTGTGAACGCGCGGGTTTACTTGGGAGCAGCTTGGGATGCTCTGATGTCAGTAAGCTCCCTCCTGGTACACCTGCGGCCGAGCCATTGCCAAGGTCCACCATCCTTTTAAATGCTGGGGCGGAGAGAGGGGCAGGTTATTGGTTCCTGGTTAGCAAGTCATTTCCTTAACCTCTGAAACTACAGTCAGACCCCCTTATCCTGCTTGGTTCGTATTTGTAGCACCTCATCTCACTCACGGGCAGTGTGCATTTGTTTATTCCTTTGCCGTTTGTCTCCCCACTAGAATAGAAGCTCTGTTGTACTAAGAACACTGTCTACTTCCTTTTCTTCTCTGTTCGTGTTGCCTAGAACTATGCTAGCATATACTAGGTACTCAATAAATATTTGTGGAATTGACTAAGTAAGCAAAGAATGACCACATGGCATGGAAAAGAAAACATGAAAGCATTGGGATGTTGTTTAAAACTCAGCGGACTAAAAATTTAAGTGTCCCAATATAGCTGACAAAACATCCTTTTTATAAGGAACAGAGTGAAATTAAAGTCTGAGGGTTTAAACGAAGAAAAAAAAATATTGGTCCTGTTATCCTCATATTTCATAGACTAATAGCATTCACAGACTCGGGTACTTAGAAGGATTTTATGAATTTTGCATCGTTTGGCATCATGTGACTTCCTGCCATGAACAGAGTGTGAGCCCCAGTCCAGAGAACCATGAGCATCCATGAGTAATTGTGACCAAGACCCCGTCACCGTGCCAAGCCTTGCACAGGGGACCAGACGTGCGGAACTGAGGTCAGCAATGAGCTCTTCTATCTTCAGCTTCGTGCCAGGCCAGACAACTCCGGCTCCACCAGCAATAATACAAACTGTGCTCACACTTTTTCTTCAACCACGGAAGAGCACAGCACATCAGGGTTCATGGGGAGAAGGAAGAGAGCCCTGAGTTTACTCCAAGGGTTATCTGCATTTCCATCATCAGACTATGACCCTGAACACCATCGCTGCAAAATAGTAAGACGCCGTTAGCCAGATAGTGAGCTCATTAGCGCTACACGAGAAAGAGCAGGGAGGCTAAAGGCAGCCTTAGGAAATCAGCCATGGCCAAAGTCACGTTCAGGCCACCAACGTGGAGAAAAGTCAGCAGCAAGGAGCTGAGCAACTATTTCATGACACCAGGCAGTGTAGACGAGTTACCTAAACTACCTGGAATACCTGTCTAGAGAGCCTCAACTGACTTGAAAATTGTTCTCTCCCAAGCTTCCCAGAGACCATGGAGATAAATAGTGTCAGCAGAAACAATACCAGACAGCCACCCTGCTGCCTTAGAGGAAGGGTAATAAAGTCATTGACTTCCTCGGCAGTCTGCACCGGAGTAACATCCTGACATTGTTTTTCAGAGAGAATTCAGTACACGTCTGTTCAAATCAATTAGCACTCTCATTTTGACTGTCTTTTTTGGCATAGACAAACAGGTTGTCATGCCAACTCGTGAGCTGACCTACAACATCTCTTCTGGAAAAATAAATAAATAAAAATAAATAAAACAAAATCTATGCAAAGTACTTCATTAGATTTTAACACCAAAAGGAAAGTCGGTCACCTTGCCTTTTCGTCTTCTTTGTTTTTCCCTACAACCCCGTGTGCTGTTGTACTCGGTACAGCACAAACGTGATGGCAATCGGAGGGGGGGAGGGGAGGGGAGGGAACCGCACCGGGGGCCTGTGGGGGTGCGCATTACCATTCATCAAGGGGAGAGAGTGACAGCTCGTATTCTCTATTGGAAAGTACAGGAAGTCACTCCATCGGCCATTCAGCGATTCTCTCTGAGCATCCAACATCCAGGATTGCAACATAACATGGATCTTTCCTCACTACATTTTTTGTTAATGAATACAGTCAAAATTAACCAATAGCCAGTGTGAAAAAAGTTTAAAAAGTAGGGAGTAGCAAACTGAGCTACTTTTTTTCTAATTTTCCGTGTTAATTTCTGCTTTTTGTTTAAGGTTTAGTCTATAAATGGTAAAATCTTAATGAAACACACAACTCAATGAATTTTTGCCTCTGCATAAACCCACGTAACCCCCGCCCAGGTCAAGAGACAGAACACACCTCCACAGGCTCAGAAAGTTTTCTCCTGGCCCTTCCCAGGCAAGAGCCACCTCTTACCCTAGAGGTGGACACGATGTGACATCTGCACCTTCACGTGCTTGTCCTCACTTGTGAATGTCACGTCACTGGAATCCTGCATTGGGTGCCCTTTGTGTCTGTCTTCTTTAGCCCAGGATGGCCGTGTTGTGAGTCATTCGTGTTGGTGCATCTATTACTAGTTTGTCATTCCTGGGTCAGTGTAAGCGGTCCACTATACGAACATACCACAGGTGGTTTCTCCATTCTTCTACTGATGAGCACTTGGGTCATGTCCAGCTCTTGACTATCAGGAAACAGCTGCCACGAACACTCTTGTACCCACCTTTTTGTGGATGGACACAGGTACTCATTTCTCTCGGGAATGACATCGCTGGGTTGGAGGGGAGGCATGCATTTCACTTTATTAGACACTGCTAAATAGTGTTCCAAGGTGGGTATACAGGGCTCCTACTTGACTGAATTTTTACCTAAAAATAACTTGTTCCCCCACATGCCCATCGCTCCCCTCCCACGAATGGTTTGTTCGTGAACATCCAGACGTTGACAGGTACCGTGAGAGGGTGCCGGCTATGGAATCAGATAAACCTCAACACCCTATCCCCTCCCCTATTAGTTTATAGGCTTTGAGTAAGATATGATTTTTAATTGCTTCAAGTCTCAAAAGTTCTTTGTAAAACAAGCTACCTGATAGCAACTTACTCTACAGGTTTGTTGGGACAATGAAGCAAGGTGGTACAGGTGGAAACACACGAGCATGGAGGAAAACTCACCAGCCTCTCCCACCTCATTCCTTGGCAAGCATCTTTCCCCTTAGGGTCTTACAGAGCTCGCTCTCTCTCTCTCTCTCTCTCTCTCTCTCTCTCTCTCCCTCCCTCTCTCCCTCCCTCCCTCCTTCCATCCCTCCCTCCACCCCTCGCCCTCCCTCCTAAGCCTGAGGGGTTGAGGAGGAAGGAGGTCTAGAAGAAAAGGACCCTGCAGGGCGGAAGGCCGGGGGCCAGATACGGATCCTTCCCGCAGCAGAAGGGAAGGGCTCTATTTACAGTAGGACCCAGATGGAGCTGATTTGTTCAGAGCCATCCTATTCCTGAGTGCGATATTTGTCCACATCGTAAAACCACAGGCTACAATGTGTCTGACATTATACCAAGTGATATAACCCGTCCTAATGACATTATAATAAATCCCAAATGAGGCAGCCATCACTGGGCAGTCTTTTCAAAGTGTTCCTGAAATAGTTTTTACAGAACAAGGGATCTGTGTGCCAAATGTAGACGCTCACATGAGGCCAGAGGAGTCAGCTCAGGCATACGCATGAGCACAGCTCTGGCTCAGTTCTTGGCTGGGGACCTTTCCTTTGTATATTAATCTACCGGCTTTTATGAAAATCAAAATATTTCTCTTTTTTTTCGTACGGAGGATAAAATTGGACATTTTCTAAGTGCAATAAAATGTCCCCCAGGGTGCTTTTTATTATTATTCTTTAAATCAGCGGTTTCTGTGCCTCTTCGTTAGGAAAAGCCAACGACCTCTCGTCGTGCTTCCCCTCCCCCGGTGCCCGAAGAGCGCTGACCGCATTTCCTGCCGTCCTGGCGGCGGAGGCTTGTTTTGCCCCGTTTCCCTGCTAGCCTCCACAGGTATGTTTCTGAGATGCCACGTGATCTGCTCCCACAAGCCTGGGGAGCTTGCTGACTCAGGAACCATCGAATGGCTTCTGGGACAGATGGGCGGCCGGAAGCACCATCCGGCTGGGCTGTGGTCTTGGGATTAGTAGGACCTGGACCGAGAAGGAATGTCTATGCCACCTTCCTCTCACCACCTCCAGGGCCCTCCGCCTCCAAGGCCGAGTCCACAGGGCACCCACCGCTCCCCCGATCCTCCCCCGCCCCCTGTCCCCACGGCCATCGTGGCCGTCCCTGTGGGGCTCCGTCTGCTGTCTGGCTCTGCCCACCAGGCCTCTCTCCCTTTCCTACCCCGTGTGGTTCCGTCATTGGTCCACAACGCGGGCCCTAGCTTCAGGCATATTGGTTTTCGGACAGAAGATGGATGGAGCAAACCTACAATCATTGACTGCCACCAGGTGAATGAACTTTTAATATTGTAAATATTAGATATGATAGAAACAATTCAGCTGCCACCATGCCGGTCCTCTGGGGAATGGGGCCGTGTGAGGGGCTCCGAGTTGGTTGTTCCTATTGGCAGGTAGAGCACCCAGCAGATCAGCCCCAGTGAGTGAGAGTCCCTGTCCCTGAACCTGTGTGAAACCTTCATCCCTGAGCGGGCGCCAGGAGACGCCTGGGTTCTGTCTCATGGTGCTGCGACTAAGAGCGAAGCAGGTAGGAGGAAGCAAAGCTCGTAGAGACCGGGGGGACCCAGGATGGCGGAGAACTGCTGGAGTGCTCAGAGCTGGTGGCTGTGCATGACTGGGTCACAGGAGTCGGGATAACATTGATATCTGCCTTGTGGAATGTTCCGGAAGCCCCTGGGATGACCCCAGAGTCTATAAGTGACTGGTTGTGTGCCTCTGCTCAGACACTGCCACTTAGCAGGCAAACTCATCTGGTCCCACTTACAGGTGGGGTTTTTGGGGGACCCGCAGAGAGAAATGAGAGTGTGAGAGCGGTTGGGGCTCTCCTGTGGTCCCCGCCCTGCCCAGCTCTGCGGTCCCCGTGGACTGCTGATGGCTCCTCCATAATGGACCTCCCAGAATACCAACTCGAACCGGTGATGCCGGCTCCCTACATCCCGCTCTCCCACTTTAGCCAAGCTCTTAACTTTAAAAGCCTCAGAGAAAAGCCTTCTCTTTTGTTTTACATGTTTCCCCTCCACTCCTTACCTGGTGCCTTGATGGCACAAAATAGGGCCGTGCTGAGTAGAAGACCCTCCCTCCCATCCCTGCCCCCAGGCCTCACCTCCCTTGTTTTCTGCCTTGTCTCCATTCCATGAAATCTCGTAGCAAAAGAATACCTGCTGCAGCCTTGGGGGTGCTCGCACCTGTCCCACCGGCCCCCTGGACGCTCACAGCCCTCCCACCCCCTAACGTCAGGTGAACAGCAGTTAGGGTTTGGGCGATGTTGTGGGGAGGAAAACAGGCCCTACAGGAGGTCAGAGAGCTGGATCAGGACCCAGGCTCTGCCACGTAGTGGCTGTAGAACCCCAACACCCCTGCACCCTGGTCCACAAAATAGAGAGGAAGGCGGCCCACTAGGAGAGCATTGTAAGGGGTCGCGATTCATCAGCTTGTACGGGGTTGTTTGTCAAGGGGGGCTGGTAACAGGGCACCAAAGTGATGGCAAAGCCAGGAGAGGCCCTGGCTGCGGCACTGGCCGTGGGAGGTGACAGCTGGCTTCGGCCAGCCTCTCGGGACCGTCAACTCCAAAGTTCTTAGAGCGTTAAGCTCCACCCAGCTCTCCGTATGAAAAAAAGAAAGGAAAGGAAAAAGGTGTTTCTTGCGATCGTGCCTTACTTTTTCGAAGTTACTGTTTCCAAGGTGTTTTCATCTTATGGAAAGGGAGGGATGGTTTCCACCCTGAGACTCACGGCATTCTCACAAGAGACCGAAGCCCCCTGCTGCCGAACAGGCCGGAGCTGTTTCAATGCTGACTCCCAGGCCCTGGCCTTAACCATCGCGTCAACGTCCCTGAGCCTCAGCTTCCTTGTCCGAAACAGGCTTGAGAGTCACCGTCGCCTGAGTGTGGTGAAAGAGCTTAGGAGGAATAAATGAGCCAGTGAGAAGACAAGATGAAGGGCTTGCAGGGGAGGGCAAGGCGACCCCTCTAGTCTCATTCAGATCGGCCTCTATCATCCTAAATCCCTGAGGACCCGCGCCTCGGGCCTCGGACCACATCGGCGCGGTCGCCACCCCCGTCCACGACGCACCCGGCCAAATCCGGCACAGGAAGCGGACCCCTCAGCTGGGCACTTGGCCAAGGCTGGAGCAGTTAGGAAGTAAGAATGTGTGTATTTATGGAGGAAAATTAAAATGTGCATGCAACGTTGCACAGAGGCGATTTATGAGATTTTATGGAAGCGTCACCAAAAGGCCCAGTCACCGCCAATGTCCCGTCTGCACAGCCCGGGAGCTGGGGCAGCAGAGCTCCCTGACGGAGTCGGCGGGTGGGAGGGGCGTGAGCCGGTGCTGCAGGTGCCTGTACCGGAGGGGACTGCTGCGAGCCCACAGGCACACACGACGGGGGGGTGCAGAGCAGTGCGCACGCATGCGTGTGAGCAGGTGAGCGTGTGTGGCATGGGCCACCCAAGGGGCTCCGGGGACAGCAGTGCCCTGGTTTTTCTACTTCCTTCAAAGGAGCGCGGACTCCTGGCTGCCCCTAGGGAGGCTCAGCCCTCACCTGCTGCTGAGGCATGGGCCTTGGGGGTGCCGAGCAAAGCAGATTCTGGGGGAAAGCACCTCTGAGTCTGGCCAATGGGAGGGAGGGCGGGGTCCTGACTTCCCTTATCCTGTGAATCTACACGCCCCCTGATGCTTTGGCCACTTTGTTCCAGAGGTTTCTGTGACTGTGTACCAGCCACATAGAGCGGTGCCCCCAAGCTCTTGGTCATCTGCCCAGCCCTCCTGCCAAGCCCAGAGGAGTCTAGAAGGGTTCACTCTTTTCTGGGGGTTATCTCCTATGAGAGAAGGTTCAAGGAAGCACACAGAAGGCATGTTATGAAGGAGGAAGAGGAGAAGGAAAGGGAGAGGAAGAAAGATTTTCGGGGCCAATCCCTGAAGCACCCAGACTCCATCACCGTACAAATGGGCTTCAGAGCCAAAGCGAGCACCGCCCCGCAGTGCGGGAGGAGGGCCGCCCGCCACCCCCTCGTGCCTCCGCAGCAGCGCAGGAATCCTGCGTTTTGCAAGATCCCTTTGGTGGCCGGGGACGTGCTATCATCACATGCTTCTTCTCGCACGAGAGGAAAGTCATTTCTCTGAAAGGCAGGGAGGAGCTCTGGGCGAGTGTGGCTTGTAAAATGACACCGGTCCCTTCAGTTTGTCACCACTGGTGAGTCAGGATGGTCAGCCTAGTTTGGAGTCTGAGGTCAGGGACCAGGAGTCTAGGAATACCGGCCATGTGCTATGTCCTCGGCTGGGCACATACCCCATCCAGTCCTCCTCCAAACTCTGAAAGGGCAAATTAGCATAACCTCATGAGCTAAGACTCTAAGGATCCAGGAGGCTGCTTCCCTCCCACAAAGTCTTTAAAGCATTGCACCTGCCTCTTCCTTTTGCTTGTTACCCCTGATCATGTGTTTCTGCAGGCCAGGGACCAAGTCTGCACCCCTCATCCCCAAAGACAAGCCCAGGCGGGCGTGGGGAAGGCGGTGCTCTGGGAAGGCTTAGAGAGGAAGAAGCAAAGGCGGCCATGTCCGGGCAGCTCCCTTTCCAGGCAGCATCACCACTTCTGACTTCAGGAGGCAGTTAAGACTCCCTGAGTATGAGGAGGAAAATAGAAAGGCCAGCATCTCTGTCACCTGACCCATGTAGCTTCACACACACACACACACACACACACGCACACATGCACACATGCACACACACACACAGGTTGCCCCGCCTTCTGCCTCCGAGCATCTCCTAGTGGGCAGGGAATATGACTGCCAAAGGGATCCATTTCAGGGCCCTAACCTCAGCCAGAGCAAGACCCTGCCCTGGTAAAATGTCCTTGTCACCTTGGTTAGTCATGCTGCAAGCTGGACAGGCCAAAGATCTGTTTGACATACCCTGTGTGACAGACTAAGACTAGCACCCAGTCTGTTACACAGAGTATGAGGGTTCTGCCACCCATAGTGCCAGCCAGTGGCCCACAGAATGGTGCCTCTGAGCTCACCTACTCAGAGATTGTGGAGGGTCTGGGAACCAGGACTGAGCTGGCTCCCCTACAGGGGGTCCTGGCTGCAGTCACTAGAACAACCAGGAAAAGAAAACCTTGTGAATGGATCGCAATTACTGATGTTACTGACCTCTGATCTTTTGCAAGCAATTGCTTAGGTTTTCAAAACTGAAAACTGTCAGTGGAAGATCTTGACTGTGAGCAAATATGATACAAAGTTATAAACTCTGGGAACTGCAGTGTATTAGACCCAGATGAACTACCAGGGAGCTGGTTAAAACACAGGCTCAGATTCAGTCGGTCTGGAGTGAGGCCTGAGATGCTCATTTCTAAGCAACTCCTGGGTGGTATCTCTGGTCCACAGATCACACCAGAACTGCAGGGGGTGACTGATGCTGGCTGAATCTCATATCCCACCCCCTTCCATGCTTCAACACTCAGAAGGAACCCCAGTGTCCATGAGGGAAGCCCCAAGCTGCTGGGTTGCAAAAATTTCCTTCCCAGCCAGGATCCCATGGCACCCCCTCCACCCCAACTATGATCCAGAAACATCCAAGGCCAGCTGTACCCCAGCTGTCCGTAGAGCTGTTGGTCCCCTGCCTAGAATGCACACGCCTTCTTTGAGACTTGAGAGACTCCTCCTCATTTTTCCTTCCTCTCCCCCACACCAGTTCCCCTTCGCCACTTGCCCCTTGTATACACTTAAGCAAGTTGCCTCACCTCTCTAAGCCCGTAAAATGGGGATAGGAATAACGTCCACCTCACTGGGGTTTTCCTAAATATTAAATGAGACGATACATGTCAACACTTAGCAAGAAGCCTGAGGCATACTAGGTAATCAAAAAACAAACCATCCAATCTCTCAATACAATAATCAACCATCCGACGTGAGTGGCATCTCCTCTGTAAACTCCTCCTGGATGTTTTCATTTGTCTGTGTTTTGAGACTCGCACGATCCTTGACTTCTACTCCTGCGATGGCTGCTGTCAGTAGCGTTTACACCTGCAGGACAGGACCACGTTGTGTCTGTCTCTGCTCTTCCAGGCTCTGGCAGAGAACTGAGCACGGGGTGAACCCTCAGCAGCAGTGGGGTGGGGGCCGGGGCAGCTCAGACAGAAGCACTCAGGTGCGCTCTGTGTCTAAGGGCGACTTACCTCCCAGGAGCCGCACGGCCAACGGGAGACTCCGGGCGGAAGAGGCTCGATGTAAACGAGCTCTCCAGGTAACTGAAGACGTCGTACACACGCAGAACATCAGTCTCTGTTTTTCAACTGTTTATTAACATTTTCCTAAATGTTTTCCATACTGAAATAGACCACAACGGTCCTCACATAACCAACCTTGCCAGCATGACTTGGGAACCTCAAGAAGACAGTAACCATTGCCCCCAGGGAGAGGGTTTGTCTGGGACAGTTCTGGTTGGCACCCATCGCCTAGTACTGTCATACATAGCATCCTCTTTCACCCTCTCAGTGTCCCTCAGTTTGAAGAACTGATCGGGTCACCCAAACCAAGGAGAGAGAGTGCTGGGTCAAAAGTGATAATTCAAGGGACCCCTGAGAGGAACATGAATATTTGCTCTGGGGTTTTTAAAATATAGCTTCCAACGCCTTTGACATTCCTCCCACTGAGAGAAGGGATATCTGTCCCCTTCCTTTACTCTAGGCAGGTGTGTAGCACCTGGACCAATACAGCTCATAGCAGCAGTGGCCCTGTGCAGTTTCCGGGCATAGGCCTTAAGAAGTTGTCACACTCCTGCCTCTCAGGCTGCTCCCTCTTGGAACATAGCCGCCATGCTGTGAGGAAGCCCAGGCATGCAGTGGAGAGGAGCCAAGAACCAGAACCGACTTGCTGGCCCGTGCATTAGTCACCTTGGAGGTCAGTGCTCAGCCCCGCTCGGGCCCCCCAGCTGATGCTGCTGGGTGGAGAGCAGCTGTCCCTTCCAAACCCTGCTCCACCTGCAGATGTGGGAGCCAACTGCGTGACTGTTGTTTCCACTTACCCACTATGGGGCAACTTTCTGTACTGATGGGTCATCAGAGCATTTGACCCAAAAGAAAATGCTGCTGGAGCGTTCAGATACAGGAATCCTAGAGCCTATTAGCAGTCAGCCTCCCGCCTTCTCTTCAAGGTCAGACGGTCACTGTCATTTCTAGGAAAGCACACGAGGAAACAGCGTAAGTTGTGAAGATAGAATCTTTGGGTTTCAGTCTCAATGAAAGAAACCCCAAGAAAATTACTTGTTCCCCTCTGAGCCTCAGTTTCATTATCAGTAAAATGGTGCTTGTTAAGACCTGTGTCGTCAGGTTGCAATAATGACTTTGAAGGAGGGATTGACGAACTGTATTTATCAGCGGCCAGATAGTGAAGAGTGGGTGCTTCAAGGAGCAGGGGGCTCTGTCACAACTACTCATTTCTGCCGCGGCCACAGGCAAACCAACACAGATGCACATAAACAAATGGGCACGGCTGTGGGCCAATAGAGCCCTGTTTACAAAAACAGAATTTGGCCTGTGGACCATAGACTGCACACCCTTGCTGTAAAGGCCTGGGAACGTTCCTGGCATACATACTAGCCACCCTTAGCTCAAGCATTATTATAATTGTTATTGATACAACTACAACTTCCTTTAGGCAGGAAAGTTTGTTGGGGGGTTTCAATAGCCTGTAACCACGGGGTTCACCAGAACATGTCCACCCCAAGATAATTACCAGCAATACTAGCAATGAGGTGAGTCACTCTGGGATGGGGTGGGGGGTGACATGGGAGCGTTTCATAAATTGCTGTCTCCTTCCTTCCGAGCATCTTACCTCTTGGAACAAGGTGGCTCATGTGAACCACGAACAGACACTTCACAACCCCTCTGGGGAAACTGAGATTTCAGATCAGAGCTAAGGAATTGTGTCCTGTACCCCTCGTTTCTGAGAAGAGCCCCCTGGGCAAGGAGTTTGGAGGAGTTCAGCTTTAGGGCAAAAAAGGAAGTGAATAAGGGAGGAAGGGAGGGAAGGGCAGGGAGGGACAATAAGGGGGAAACACACGCCTTGTAAATCCCATCTCTGGGGGTGCCCCACTCATTCGGCCGCTCTCTCGGCCCTGTGGATGGCCTGGCACAGAGTCATGAGCTGCGGGTGGGGTGACCAGCCGCGCTTCAGGCACCCCTCATCCCGGCCCTCGTGGATGAGGCTCACGTCCAGGAAGGGGAAGGGACCATGAAGTAAGACATGGCAGTAATCGTGTTGTGTGTTGTGAAAGGGGAAGTGGAGGGTGGGGACCACTCTGGGGGTGGGGGACCTGGCCCAGTTGGGGTCAGAGGAAGTCTCTCCAAGGAAATGGCATCCAAGTCAAGATCAGAGAGACAAGTGGGGATTACTCATCTTCCCCTGCCCCACTCCTCTTCTTGAGGTTCCCCCTGTGCTTAGACAGACGTGTCGCCTGACATTCGATCGCACACCAGAGCCCTCCTCCTCCCCTCTGCTCCCTCTTCCTTTGCCTGCACTGCCTTCAGGACACCTCTTCTTCCTCGCCTAAACCTTCACCTGAACTTCAGCACTCTTAGAATAGAAGCTGGAAGCCTTGAATGAGCATGGCTCATTAGGCCTCGCGGGATGTGGTTCTGACACCTGACCAGTCTTGTCTCACCGCCTCCCATCTGTACTCTCCTCTGGCCTCCCTGGGTTATTGTCCAGGCCTTCTTACCCCAGGTCCTTTGCATATGCTGGTCCCTCTACCTGAACACGCTTCCCTCCTCTATTTACCTAGTTTAACTCCTATTTATCCTTCAGATACCAAATCACTTATTTGCCCAGAAAGGCCTTCCCTAACTTCCTTAGCTCATGAAAAGTCCCTGTCTTCAAGCTTTTGGAGACCCTCTTCTTAGCACTTACCACAGGTGTGATTTGCACAATCTATGTGAGACTTGACCAATGCCAGTCTCCCTAGACAGAAAGAGGCCCAGAGCCTTGCCTAAGTTGCTTATTGCTTCACTCCAGCATCAGGGCCTGGCAGGCAGTGAACAACTGGCTAAAATATTTATTTCCATGAATAAAATGTTCGATTCAAAACTCTGATGCCATAGCGCTTCTACTTGCAAATCCCTGAGAATATACAACTCAACGCACTGAACACACAACGCTCTCTGTCTTGAGTTCTCAGTTGCCGGTGTGGTGTGGCGAGGTAAAGTGGGGGAACTCTACCATGGAGTCAGGTTCAGGAAGCTAGAGTCCCACCTCTAATTGCTCTCTGGGCCAAGTTTCCTCACCTGGGAAAAGGGGGGAAACGTCAGCATCACCCTCTTTCCCAGCCCCCACCAACCACCTCTTGGACTTGCTGGGCATAATGAGGCCTCTTAGAGGATGTACAGTAGGAGTTGATGATGGCCCAACATCCACCAGAGAATCAAGGAGGAGGCATGGGCACAGGGGCCCCGTGCAGGTACCATGAGCTCACCCGGGAGTCCCACGAGAAGGGACGCCTGCGGCTGCCTGGGCCACCCTGAGCCCCACAGTGTTGCTCCTCAGTCCTGTAGAGGGAACTCTAGCCTTTCCTCCCCTTCCAAATACTTGAAGTGCAATACTTTATGGCCTGATAAAATTTACTGGGACCCATGGCACGTATTTATCATGCTTCTTTAAAGGAGACCCCATAAAAAGCACGTGATTAGGAAGTGAAAGATAGGGACAGAATTACAAGGATGTGACAAATAATTTACAAATGATAAACTGTCCGGGGGCCAGGGGCAGAGGGAATCTGAATAACCTCTGATGAAAGCTAACTATTAAAATAATAAAGTCCCCAAGAGCAAGGGTAAACCTTTCTCCTTGGTCCCAGGCTTACTCACCAGGGTCCCTGCAGGAGGAACAGACCTGCTCCCGTCCCAGGGCACCTGTTCTTTCCGTATGTACGTATTTATGTTTGTACCTAAGTACTTACTTATTTAATCTCTTCAGTAATTTATGAACCTACCAACTTACTATTTTTCTTTATTTCTAGCCATTCTTTCATTTCACCATCAATTCTATTCACTCTTTCTTTTATTCCTCTATCTACCTGCCCCATTGATGCATCCTCTAGTCATATATTCATTGATCTATTGATTTGCACCTGCTCATGTATGAATTAATTAATTAATGTGTTTATATATCCATTTATTTATTTTCACTTTTTCTTCATTGATTCGCTGATCTGTCCACGCCATTTGCATGTATCGCTCCCTTGGGCTCAGTGGATTCTCACTATGTTCTCAGGCAGCATGTCCAATACAGCTAGAAAATGAGCCACGTGAGTCATTTCAAATTTTCTAATAGCTACATTGCAAAAATCAAAAAGAAAAAATAAAATCAATTTAAGTAGCAATTATATGATTTAATAATTAGTTTGGTTATAAAATAGTATAAGTATTTTCATGTATCTCATATTTTAATATAAAATGTAAATATGAGTTAATAATTTTTCATTAATTTTATTTTACACAATAGATTCAAAATATTATCATTTCAACATGTCATCTACATAAAAATGCTAGCCAGTTCCTTTATAGTCTTTTTTTCATCCTGAGTCCACAAAGTCCAGTGCGTATGTTGCTCATGCAACTCAGAATGGCCACATGTGGTCTGTGGCTGCCATCTTGGATAGCCCAGTTCTCGGTCTTTGAAGGTGAATCTGAGAGAGCATTTGCCCTTGAAGACTTCACACTCAGGGTAGGATGGACAAGTAAGATTTGTTGACCATGAGACTCAGTGCATGTTTCACACATGATCTCATTTAATCTTCACATTTAAGCCTTAAGATACCCCCATTTTACACTTGGGGAAGCTAAGACTTAGAAGTGGTAAAAAAGTTCTAGAATTAAAACCATGGAGCATCCCAAAACACTGGGTAAAATGATGAGACAGGGTGAGAGCTGAGCAGCTCTGACACCTTGAAAGGAGGCTGTCTAACTCAGCCCAAGGCCAGTGAGGGCGGGCATCCAGCACTGGGTCAGCCCGGGCATAAGGAAGGAGCCACACAGCAGAGAGATCTTTCTAGACAAAGCAGACAGAGGGAAAGAGTGGAGAAGAATGAACACTCCTTTGTGCCCAGCTCCTCGAGTTCTTCAGCCATCTCTGGGCAGAGACCCAGGGTTGAAAGAACATATTCAGGAGAAGAAAGAAGTTCACACAGGTCAAAACCAGCCTTCTGCATAAAGAGCAAAAACATAGTCTCCTATCCATTGGTAACCCAGAGAGCAAGAGCTCCACGGCCACTTACCCTACCCAAGCCTGAAGAGTTTGATGACACTGCTGATGCTGATGACAAAGACCATGGTGACAATAGTGCCAAGAGCTCACACTGCTGAGCATTTACTATAATGTTCCAGGCATTTCACCTCAGTGGTTCACTTACGCCCTTACTTTGGAGATGAGGAAACTGAAGCTCTTTAAAATAGCCTCCCAAGTGTCATCTGCCATGTGTTGCTTGCACAGACCACCACCCCCACCCCACCCCAGTGAGCATTGAATTGGAAGCTGGCTTGGCCAGAGAGGACATAGCCTATGGGATGGCCATGGGGGATGTGAAGTTGAGCAACCCATGATCGCTGTTTCCGTGAAGTTCATGTCCAGTAGGGAAGAGGAATCCCTCAGAGTTCCCGTGCTGTGCTAGCCATCCAGACGCTATAAAGTGGAGCCGTCACTCCTCTGTAGGGGTGGGGGAGGTCATCAGCAAGGCTTTACAGAAGAGGTGACACTTGGACATCATGACGCCCCCCAATGAAAATAATCTCTCTCCCTTCCACAAATTAGCCCCTTTGCTAGGTCCTTGGAGCTCAGGTTCTGGCCCAACCCTTTGGGACAATTCCCACTTCCTCTCCCCCCACACCCCTGCCCCAGCATAGCTGGCTCGTTCTGTACATTCCCCTGCAGGCCCCAGGGCAGGCTTACACTTACTCAACGTCATAATGGATCAGTGGAGAAACACAAATGCTTGGGTTTCAGAAAGTGTAGATATTTGTTTAAAAACCCCTGTGTTTCTGGAGAACAGGCAAACACCGCCAGCTTAACACCTCCCAGATATGCACTGTGGGAATGATGTCGAGGTTTTCGCTGTCAGTAGCAATATCCATCAGATGGGTTTCCCAGTGACCTCTGCTTGGGAACAGAAGAGAGTTCAGGCAGAAGAGTGGGGAGTAGGGGGCTGGGGGGAGGTGGAGTTAAAGTCAGATGGAGACAGAGCAATAGGGGAGAGAGCAGAGCCAGCAAATGCACTAGGGCAACAGGAGGGAGAAAGAAAAAAGACAAAGGCTGAGAGAAGGTTATGGAGGGTTAGAGAGACTGAAAGAGTCAGAGGACAGAAGAAAACAGAGACAGACAGATACGAGCCAGACTCACATGAAGTCAGTCAGGCACCAAAATATGGTTGGACACCAGACGATCAACGATGTGGAGAGAGAGAGAACAGAGCCAGAGGGACAGGGCAGTGAGGGCAGGGTGGGATGTCTAGGGCAGGGGTGTCCAACCTCTTGGCTTCCCTGGGCCACATTGCAAGAAGAAGAACTGCCTTGGGCCACATATAAAACACGTTAGCACTAATGATAGCTGGTGAGCTTAAAAAAAGGTCCGTGCATAATTTTCATAATGTTTTAAGAAAATTTATGAATTTGTGTTGGGCTGTGTGCAAAGCCACCCTGGGCTGCATGGGGTCTATGGGTCATGGATTAGACAGGCAGGGTCTAGAGCATGCCCAGCACCCAGTACTCAGCACCCAGCACGCAGCACTGAGCACCTGCCTTGGGTTTTTGCTCAGCTATTCCTTCTGCCTGGGAGGCGCTTCACCCAACTTGTTGCATTGTTGGCTTTTTCTCTTCTTACAGCTTTTGCTGATTGACACTCCCATGCAACAAAATTCTGCCCTCCGCACTCCTACCCATTGTTCTCCAACAGAAAAGAGCGCTCAAGTGATTCCCCTGCTAGAACTTCTTGGCTTTTCATTATTCACTTGTTTGTTATCTGTTCCCAGGGCCATCACTGCTTTGCCATAGCCCCAGGGCCTAGAATAGTGTCTGGCATAGAGTAGGTGGTACTCCATAATTGTGGAAAAAATGAATGGAGGAGTGAAGGAATGAATGCCATTGAAGATGAGATCATTCCCAGGAAGTCCTCTCTAGCTCTTCAAGTTACCTGGGTTGTAAGAGCATGATTTTGTGGTGAGTTAGGTATTAACTGGGGACACATGACTGTTCTCAGCAGCTGGGCAAAGTCGGGGGGCCATCGTGATGGAGCCCAGAGTGGGAGCCAAGTGAGGATCCTGCATCTGAGGCCAAGGGGACAATAGCCAGACAGGAGGCCCCTGAGAAGATGACTGGGAAGCTGAGTATTTTCCGCCCTGCATTCAGCACCACTCCGGAGCGCCTTTCAGACAGAAATGGCTCCTCCATGCCTTTGCTTTGTCTGAAGTTGACATTGGTCCTGTGGGCAGAAGTGTGTGAGTCCCACGTGCACGTTTCAGGCGAAGTTCCTAGCGTTAAGGGCCCCCAGCAGGCCCATTAGAACTAACGCAGCCTCCCTCCCCTGCAGGGCTCTTTGCCTCTGTGGGAAGTGCCTTCAGGGGCCCTTGATCCAGTCCAGCCTCTGCTGAGCAGCACTCGGGGGAACCTCCCCGTCCAAACCAGCATGCTTTGGCCTCCCAGAAGCCCCTGGTGCAGGCCACTCAGCTTTCTGGGGGCAGACAGAGGCTATCGTGTGCATTCGCATCTTGATGCTGGCATGGAAGCTGTACCTGGGGAATCTGAGGTGACCGGAGAGATGAAGAGAGAGACGAGACAACCTGGTGAGAAGGATTCTGGACATGAAGTCCCCAAGTCACGGGACTTCTCTAGGTCACTTATAGTGTGACTGGGAACAGTCCAAGAAGAGCGTCCATGGCAATCTACAGCCCCCACCACCAGACTCTTTCCTTCTGCTTTTGACCTTTCTGTCCTTACCCACATTTACACAAATTTAACATTGTTGCTTTGACAGAGCAAATTCAAGTTCACATTCTGCTTTCCAGGTAATCGTATAATAAATACCTTGTGTTTCTCTATGAGACCTTTGTCATTGACGTTGCTGACAATTATATGGATGACCATGATTTGATTTACATTCCCTGATAAATGGGTCTTCAAGGGTTACTCAGGTTTTTGCTATTAATAGATACTGATACACTACATATCTCTGCTTACACCTATTCCTTTCTTCAAGATTACTTTCTCAGGATACATATCAGAGTGTGACAATCTATTGTCATATTATCCCCAAAGCTTATAAGAATTTGAATGGTCACAAGTACTACCTGTGTGTATGATCTTTTAACCCAACCTCACCAGCACTGGGCATTAATAAGATTTATTTTTCTCTTAGGTGGTTGATGTAATTCATTTTAATTTCCTTGGGCAAAATTTAGTATGAACATTTTTTTAAATGCTTGTTGACCCTTTGCATGACTTTATACGTGTGAATTTTGGTTTATAGATTTGTTCAGTCATCTATTCGGTCTTTTTTCTACATGTGTATATTTGGGTATAAATTGCCACCCCCTGGAGAATGAGGAATGATGATGTATTCAGGTGACAGAATTGTAAGTCATGGGCAACACTCAGAGCACCCAGTCAGGTCTTCACAATGGTATAGGGACAGCCACACAGACCAGGGCCACCATACTTTCCCAGCCAGTCATCTGCTGACCCCGACTGGGCTGGGCCGGAGGGTTAATGATATTAATGTGCATTGTGCCTCAGGCATTGTGCTCAACACTTTCCATAAATATTCCACTTAATCCTTACAATGACACTGAGAGGTAGACATTAGAATCTCCATATTACAGATGGAACTGATAGAAGTTGAGTCATTGACCCAATATCCTCCAGACCAGTCAAGATTCACGTCCAGATTCATGTGGGTTGGGAAAGCCTAGGGCTGTAACCACCCCACTAGCCTCTGCTTGGAAAACATGATGAAGGGATTTAAAGAATAATCAATGAAGGCAATGCCATCTGTATTAGTCAGGGTTTTCCAGAGAGACAGAACCAATAGGATATAGACAGAAAGATAACGATTCGTCCTAGGAATTCGTTCGCATGATTATGGAGGCCAAGAGGTCCCACAGTCCACACACTCACACTGGAGAACCAAGAAAGCTGGTGGTGTAATTCAGACCAATTCTAAAGGCCTGCGAAGACCTAATCTGAGTTGAAAAGTCCAAGAACTGGGAGCTCCATTGTCTGAGGACAGGAGACAATGGATGTCCCAGCTCAGGCAGAGAGTAAATTCACCCTTCCTCTGCCTTTGTTGTTCTATCCAGGCGTTCAAAGGGTCAAATGATGCCACCCACATCAGTGAAGGTGATTTTCTTTATTCAGTCTACTGATTCAAATGCTAATGTCTTCCAGAGACATCCTCACAGACACACCCAGAAACAGTGTTTTACTGACTCTCTGGGGAATCTCTTAGCCCAGTCAAGTTGATAGATAAAATTAGCTATCACATCGTCTTTACCCTAAAACATCTCACAGTCCCCTGAAGAGTCAAGGAAGAAGAGTTACAAAGCCAGGTGGTATGTGTCAGAACACCTCACTGTGGAGCTGAGGAAGGCTTCCTGGAGGAGGTGATGCCATATAGGGTATTGAAGCATGAGTGAGAGTTTGCCTGGTATATATATATGAGTTGGACCACAGAGTTGAGAGGAATGCTGAGAGCTAGGTCTCACAGAGAATGTGTGCCTGCAGATTGAAAGGGGCTATGGGTAACTACAGAGGGTAGGTTTTGGAATCTGCTAGACCTGGTTTTGAGCCCTGCCTCTTCTTGCCAGCTATGTGGTTAGATAGTCATTTCACTCTCTGAGTTTATGGTGCCCACCTGTTTCACCAGTTATTAAGGAGCACGTGACAATGAAATTCTCAGCCCATACCTGACAGAGAAGTGCTCGGAAATGGTACATACTGACCTTGCTGCCATCTTGGAGGCTGTCCCACTTCTTTCTCTTAACCAACCTCCCCTTCCACCAGCAAACCTGAGAGTGTAATCCATGAGAAATGACCTTCAAAGGGCACGTACCTATGAGAACACATCTTTCTGGCTGAAGGAAGCAACCAGAGTATGAAGTCTTCTGGGGTAAGGATTCAACCATACCTGGTTTCAAATTCCATTTTAGCTACCCCGTAGCTTAGACCTGAGACTTTGGACAAGGCGCATGCCTCCGTTGAAGGTGTTTCCTCATCTGTATAATGAAGCCAACCAGCCTCACCTTATAAGTTATCACAATGTGTGGTCACCGCGCTCTGGACATAACGGGCACTCAATGTACAATAGAAGCCCCCCAAAGACTCCACCTCTTTCTGATCACCCCATAGGCACTGACTGCTATAGGCATCTATAGTGGCAGCCCCACCTGGGAATTCGGCCTCCAGGGCACCCAGCCTGGCAGGACCTATGGGCAGTAGCTTCTGTCCCAGAGCCCGACTTCTCCACATCCTCCCCCAGCTATTGCGGGAAGAAGTATGATTCATCGAGGGAAGAGAGTTGGCATGATGTCCCCCTCCACATGGGGCCAGCCAGCAGGCTTGTGGTTAAAGGACCTGCCTGGGTTGCAAAACAAGCCACTTTGCTGTGTTCTGGCGTCACGTGACACAGGCGGGCGCTGGGGATGGCCTTTGCTTCCCTTGCCCACTGACTCACGACACACTCGCTAGCAGTCACATGGCCTCCCTGGGCCTCAGTTCCCTGAATGCTCCTCGCTGCTGGGCTCACTTACTGAATCGGAAAAACTAATTCCCTTTTTCCTTTTATTGCACCACAGATGTATAAATACATTCTCATTCTGAAAAATGTAAAGACTATTTTTATAATATAAGTTTATGATACAGCAAATACAGAAAAATAGAAATGGGAAATTACCCCTCTGCAGCACTAAATCTGGTCGGTATTTTCCCGAGTACCTTCAAGTGTCCTATTTTATTTCTCAATTCATTTTAAGTTACATAAGAAAACCGGTAGACTCTCCACTAACAGGAACTTAAACAATTGGTGAAATCCGGGGAACAGAGAGTCTCCTCTATATAAATCCGTTCTTCTGCTGTAAAATATTAGAACACTACTGAGAAGGCAAGAGTTTCCCTTGACAGATGTCACCTTCCATCCTGGTCCCTGTCCAGAGGCCACCACTATTATCAATTAGGTATTTTATTCCTCTTTAAATCTCTGTTCTGTGTACAGTATGAATATATTGGGGGGCATTCCCAAACATTTTTCAGACTATAGCTATCTTTCTACCCCTTCATGTGATAGAACCAACCACTGTCACCCACCAGATGCAGGTGCTGAGAGCCGACACAGGGTCAGAAACGGTCCCCAGGCCTCCACACATCCCTGAGATCTGGAGCATTCAGCCAGTAGGGAACCAGCTGGCTACCTTGAACCCCAACAAGGTTCCTCCCTTCAGAGAGAATGCTTTTCCTTGAAGGCACCTGCAAGGTTGCCTATGGGGCTGAGAGATCTTTCTGGAATCCCAGAAGAGTTGGTCATAGAGGGAGCAGGAGAGGCATTGGCTGAGCTGCAGCACAGGGCTCAGTAAGGGAGGCCAGGAGTGCCATTCCTCAGCCCCAGGACTTCAGCCACTGCCTCCTTTGTTTTCTCCTCACCTCTGACTATGGACCTGGGCCTTAAGTCAGCATCATCCCCAGGTCTCATCATGCACCCGATATTCACTAGTGCCAGGTCCCTGCCAGGTACTGGAGGTGCCCTGGTGAGCCGGACAGACGTGGCCCTGCCCTCCCAGAGCTCACAGGCTAGTGGCTTGGCTTCAGCAGCCACTGGAGGGCTAGTGGCCCACTTCGCCAGGTCTGGGATGTCTGGACAGTGGGACGTTAAGGGGTATTAAAGGATCTGACCATAACCAACAGGCAGCCAGCCTGCCAGGAGGGGCTTCTCCCTAGTCCTCTAGGGACCTGGGCAGCTCCCAGCCCCTCTCCCTTCACTAGCTGCTGGGGCAAGCGCGTCAGTCACCTGTGTCAAAATTATAATTAAGTAATTAGTTAGCACACAGCAGACCTCTTTTATGTCCCTGTGTGTCCCTAGGACCTAGCATACTCATCGTGCCTGTCATAGTAAATGCTTAAGAGGAAGAAAAGAAGGGAAGGAGGGAGGGAGGCGACTCAATGGAGGAAGGGAAAGAAGAAAACAAGAAAGCAGAAAGCAGTGAGTGTCCTGCATTAGTTTATTCACTTATTTATCTATCTGCTCTTTCTTGGCCACTTGTCACGAGCCGGACACCGTGCTGGACCCGGATCAGGGATGAGGCAGACGAGAGCCCCGCCGTCATGCACAGAGCACTTGGGCACATGCAGGCTAGCTACACCTAGGCAGCTTCCTTCGAGTGCATCGTGGAGAAGGACAGTCCCACGACGTGCTCCTCTGTCAGACAAGCCTGCTTCGGTCACTGCCCTGCTCCCCGTCGGTCACCGCAGCGCAGTTTAGGGTCTGAGAAGGTTTGCAATTCCAAAAGAAAATATCTGATCAACCAGGTTCGTTCCAAACGCTTCCAGCCCGAGAGCTGCTTTGCCTCGGACTGGCACCCTGCGTGTTTAGGGGAATCGGGCGCGGTGGCCCCCCGGGCGGCCCGGGAGCCTGTCTCCCTGCTGTCGGGCCGTGTCCCGCCTCGCTGGAGTGTATTCCCGACAGCACGCCCCGCGGACGGGTCCCGCCGCCACAGCCTCCGACGCCTGGGTTTCCTGGCACCTCGGGGGCCTGATGCTCTGACGGAGCTCCAGGAAACCGTGCTCTGGGCCGCCTTTCCCCCACAGGGGACGGGACTGTGGAGGCGCCTCCTGCCATTCTGTCCTGGGGGTCAAGTGTGGGAAGAAGCAGCAGGAGAAGCCACAAGAGGCGGGAAGGCTGATTTGAGCAGCAGGAAGGCCGGAGGCCGGCCTGACCGGAAGGGCCACTCTGCTCTGCCAGAGCTCCAGGTTTTGGCAGAGCCCGAACCCTGCTTGCCAAGGGGACTCAGGCCCTGCCAAAGGCCTGGGCCGGTCCAGACAAACATCAGCCTCGTGTCTCTGATTCACTGCTGCTCGGCTCGTCAGACCGCCGGTCGGCGAGAGCTGCTCCCACCCCAGCGAGTCGCAGGGCCGCCCCTGCAAACGGGGTCTCTCAGCCAAGGTGGGAGGGGTCAGGGCCTGCGGCCCGGCCTCGGGCCTCTCCCACTTCAGGAAGAACGACAGCCACCAGGTGCTCACAGAGCAACGTGCTTCACGCTCCTGAGCTTCTGTTTCCTCATCCGTAAACTGGGGCTGGTGTCAACTGGGGAAACTGAGGAGGTTGAATTGTGGAATGCATCTTCAAGCCCCTGGACTCCCTAAGAACTGCGACGTAAAATGGTAATGTGCGCATATTATTAATAATGATTGTTGTAAGCAGCTGTATGGTCACCGCTCCATGAATCCGGGAGCCCCCAGTTACAAATCTTTGAAACATTGCATAGACTATTGGGGCAGATCGTCACAGTAGTGACTCCCAAAGGAGCCCTTTTCTCAGGATCCACGTCGCTGTGTGATTCCCCTCCCCCACCCCGACATGGGGCTTGCATGTGTCTTGGATTGGCCAATAGAATGCTTTGCAGGAAGAAGGTCAGGTTGGCCTTGGAGAGGCCCCCCTGCAGGCAACCCAGATTCCCAGCTAAGCATGAGCCCAGGTGAGACCGGCAGCAGGGCCACCCCATCAAGTAAACCATAAAGCCTGTCGTGGTCCTTCACACGGCGGTAGTACACGGATAGGAGGGTTAGCTTACAGGTGATCTGTCATCTTAGCCTCTTCTCTTTCTTTCCCTGTTTGCTCTTTCTTCTTTCTTCTTGTCCAACTAGACTCTGAACGGGAGAGAGATAGAGCCACGGGCCTGGATAGGAGGAATCATGTGCTTATCATCTTAATTCACATTAGCCACTGCCCCCAGGTCTCCCCAGATTCATAAGACCCCCACCGCAGGCTGCCACACCATTTGGGAGCACAGCCGCCTGCGGTTCAGAATCAAAATACAGGTGAGTTCAAAGTGACCCGGACACGCAGTTAACCCGGGCTAATGAGAAGGATGACGCGTCAGACCACGGGGAAGGCTCCAGAGCACACGCCTGAGCTCACGCTGACTATGTGCTACCAACCGGTGTCCCCGGGGAGCGCTGAAGGGGGCCTAGCTTGGTGTGCAAGTAAGTTCCTCCATAGAAATCGGAAACTATCTCTGAAGAGCTGATTCTCTGCAATGTTTCACATTAACTTTTTGAATATTTGCCTTGCGGACAAGAGCAATGACCCAGGAAAATAAACCCCACATCTCTGCCCTCAGTCTGGACTTCCCGACCCACCGCGCCCGTGTGCCTACTAAAGTGTATCACCGGATTTAACCAACAGTGACACAGAGCTGGCACGTGCTGGATCTGTGGCTTCTTGGACTCAGCCGTGGTACCTGTTGGGAACAGTGAAGGGGGAGACAGGAGGAGGCACGAGAGGGGCAGAGGTTGGGATGACTAGATATGGTCAGGAGCGGGGCTCGGGGACCTGGTTGGGTTTTCAGCGGGTTTCCGGGACAGGCAGCACTGGGTCCAAATTTCATGTCCTGCTGAGTCAAGGGGAATAGTGACAGCTGAGGAGAACCAGAGGTCTCCTTTCTGTTTTGTGAGCACACCGAGCCCTGTCCTGCCTTACTGTTGTTTCCTAGACCCAGAATGCCCTCCCTTGGTCTTTGCACAGCATACAGCACATCTGGCACCCTGTCAGCCAGATATCATTTCAGATGTCACCTCCTCAGAGAGACATTTCCAAATGTTCTCCCACCCCCTCACACAGGCATTCCCTACCTTACGACCCTGCTTTATTCTCTTCATGACGCCTGCTGATGTCTTAAGTAATCCTATGTGTGGACCTGTCTATTAAGATCGTTCTGTGCCTCTCTTGCTATAAACTAATATTCGCAAGGACAGAACCACGTCTCGTGTTTGCTGCTCTGTCTCCAGTGCCCCCCACACACCCACACTCAGTAGGTAGGTATTAGATAGATAGATGAATGGTTTCAAGAAATTAAGGAATGAAAGAAGCCAGACTGAAGTCCTCGCCTTTGGGAGCAGAAGGTAAACCGGGTGAAAGCAGGAAGGCAGCAGTCACCAGGGACGCAGGGCAGCCAGAGTATCAGGGCAGCACCGTTCGCTCCAGACCCGCCGTGGTGTCCTACCATGCAGAGCCGCCTGTCAGAGGAAGTGTCCTGAGCCAGCTGCCAAACAGAGTGGGGTCTTCTGTCTCCTGGACTCAGGGTTTGGTGCCAGTTTGCGGGTTCTCACGCTGCCCCCAGGCTTCTCCCGGTCCCTCACCTGCCTCACTCAGCCCCGTCTTCAGTCCGATGGCTTTATCTGTCCCGTGAGCATTTGGCAGGGACGGAAAGACAACCTGGTTTTGCCAGCAACGATTGATAACGCCGCATATCAACTTCAGGACAATAGTGTCCCATCCTTCAGCCTCGGCGACGTAGCCGTGATAACGCGTGTCCAGGTTACTGGGGACTGCAAACCTCTGGGCGGCCAGGGCCTCATGGTGGACTGGTGACGCGTGCTGGCCCTTTCATATGCCGCAGTGTGCAGGCACCCCAGGTGTCCGTGAGCAATTCAGCAAAACGTGGTCTTATGGCCTTACATTGGAAGGAAATTCTGGAACATACTACAACGTGGGTGACTCCTGAGGTCATTATGCTAAGTGCAATAAGCCAGTCACGAAACAGCACATACTGTATGATTCCACGTACGTGAGGTACCTGTGACGTGTCTATCGTCTCTGAGGTCAAAACCGTAGACACAGAAAGCAGAATGGTGGCTGCGAGGGGCCGCAGGAGAGGCCGTGGGGAGTTAGAGGCAATGGGGACAGTTGCAGCTGGGGACATGCGAGCTCTAGAGCTGGCTGTGGTGACGCTTGCACAGCAGTGCGAATGGACTTAATACTGAGAAATAGTTCGGATGCTAAATGTTACGTCTGTGGTTAAGATGGCAAATTTTATGTTAATGTGTATTTCACCACAATAAAAAACAGAGCATTTTTTAAAAAGAGGGAAGGTAGAAAAACAATAAAAATTTTAAAAATAAGAAGAGTGCGGGCCCCTGGGATCAGATAGATCTGGCTTGAGCCCCAGTCCCACTGCGTGCGACCCTGTGGCCTTAGGCACGTTTCCTGTCTCATGCACCAGCCAGGGTGCAACTCCCAGCACAGGTCCAGGCATCTCAGGAGAAAGGCATTTAATCAGGGAAGTGAATTTAAGAAAGCTTTGGAAGAGCTGGAAGAGAGAAAGTCCGAGTCTGCCCTAGAGTTCAGGTTCATTGTCACAGGTGGGGTCCAAAGTCAGCAATGGCCTCACAACGGAGAGGTCAGGAGGTTGCAGAAGAGCACTACGGACCGTGACAGCAAGCTTCGTGCAGGACCGTGCAGGTGACCGGCAGAGAGGCAGAGGCGAATGGGACTGATATCACTGCTTGAGAAGAAGGAATGGCTTCCGGGGCCCTTCCAGCTTCTGAACCTTGCAGGAGTCCACCTCACGGAGGTGGACTCTGGAGGTGAGGGAGTCTAAGGAACATGATTGCTAGCCTTCTAGTCCCTGACATACAGGGGACAGCACAAATGCTAGATCTAGTGGACCTCCCTGACCCTGGGTTTTCTTATCTCTTCCATGAGGATATTAATAGCATGTGTCTCCTGGAGTTTATTTGAAGCAAGGCACGGGGACTTAGCAGAGCGCTCAGATACTCCTAACTCTTTCCCACCTCGGGGGCTTTCCCCGACCTGGTCCCTCTACCTGGAACCCTCTTTGTTCAACACTGACTACCTTCATGTCTTAGGTGAGCTGTCATTTCCTCGGGGATTCCTTCTAACTAAGTCTCAGTCTAAACCATGCCACCCTTGTTCTAAGAGTTCGTCGAATCTTAGGCTTTTCCGTCATGGGACCCAGCACGATTTGAACTCACACGATGTGTGTGGTTATGTGTTAAAGATCTGTTTCTCTCAACCATGAGCTTCCAAGGTCAGGGCTGGCCGCTCCTCCTCCACACTCTCAGGTGGGTCTCACCTGAGGGAAGCAAGCTCTGATCTGGATGACAGACCTGCGAGGGGCGAGGGGCAAGGGTCACCTCTTCCCTTTGCAGCTGAAACGACTGGGGCCCCAAGAGCAGAAGGGACACACTAACGGTCCCATAGACCTTGCATGGCCCGAATCAAAGTCAACACTGGCCAGAGCATAGTGAGAGACGGGGGTTGGGCAGGGGGATGGGGGCCTCTTGTTGGCTGGCCCCCACTGGAGTCTGGAACAGGGGGCTCTCTCCTGCCCCCTGCCTCCTCCCACCAGGCTACAGTGGCTGCACAGCAGATGGTGTGTTCAGAGCATTGGACCCCTCATGTGACAAGAGTACTTCCTTATCTTTGCACCTGAAGGAGGTACAGATGTCACCACACACACCTCACCAACACACCCACATACACACACACTGTGTGTGCCTTCAGCTTCTCCGTGCCTCAGTTTCCTCATCTGTAAAAACAGGGGTAATCAAACCCACCTCATGGGGTCGAGGAGTACCAGTGAAAAGCCCAGGGCAGAGTGCTCAGGAAATGCAATACTTTCCCACCGGCCTCCACCCCAACATGCCATTCCTTCCTCACCAGCTGTGCTCTCAGGAGCTGCCCCCTGGGACCCACAGAGGATCAGACCCTCTTGCCTTGGGAAACAGCTGACCCCGGCCACCAGCAAGATCCCGGGTGGGGGTCAGCCTCTGCCCCAGATAGCAAGAAATCTTCCCAACAGACGCAGCTGTTCAGGATGCCGCGGCGCAGCCTTGGGCCTGCAGGCCTCGCTCTGTGCAGCCCGAGCCAAGCCTTCCGCTGGGCGCCCCCAGACTGCCCAGGGAACTTGCTTGTACACCTCAGGGCAGCTCTGTGAGCATCGGAGGATCTCCGTTTGAAAGCCAAGGTTATATCTCAGAGGGTCACTTGCCTGAAGTGACTCAGCTGAGTGGCAGAACTAGAACCTCTGTGTTCAGTCCTCTTCCCCCAGTTCCTACCTGCATCTCTCCATACCTGGGATGAGATAAAGGGAGGGAGGGAGGGAGACCTGAGGAAAACGACGCCTGTGAAAGGGTGTACTCTGGCTTCCTGCCTGCCTGCCTCCTTTCCCTCCCTCTCTCCTTCCCTCCCTCCTTCTCTCTCTCCCTATTTACCCTCCTCACCCCCTCTGCCTCCCTCTGCCTCCGGATCTCTCTAAGTCTGTGTTCCTGTCTGTCTCCATACACTCCATGGCTGGGCGGGCAGTCAGCTTCTGGCCCCTGGAACCCACAGCAAACCCCAATGAGGGGTGATTTCTCATGCACAGCATTATCTGGAGTTTGTCCCACTTTGGAAAAAGAAAACCCAGACTTTCGCTGTATCCAGGGCTCTGAGAGGCCTCAGACCCCAGGCACATCCTTTGCCCCAGATTCCAGGACCAATCAGTGTCTCCCAGACACATTAGGGTACCGGCAGATCGGGTATAGCCATCCCGAGCAGAGACTCAGTGAGGTGTGGCAGGAGAGAAAGTAGGAGGTGGATGTTCAGATCAAACAGTATCATTAATGTCAATTAGGAAAATGGCCCATTACCTCCATCTAGTCATCGTCACAGGCGTGCCCGCTGGACACCCACCTGGACTTGGCCATTAAATGCCCACCCCCTCTCCTCCTCATCCTCTTCCTCTGTCCCCTGGGGGTGAGGGCTGTACCTCTGGCTGCACCTTTGCCCAGGTAGACTGAGTGCAAGACAGTTTGGGGAAGGGCTGCCTGGACAGGTAATGAGCTTCCCATCTTGGGAGACATCCAAGAGAGTGGAGACTTCCTTTGTGGTACAGAGAGTCATCACTGACCTACCTTCCATAGTCAAGACCCAAGAATCTTTGGGAAAAAAACTATTTTTTAATAATGCATATTAAAATATAAATTATATATGTACCCCCCCCACACACACACACACCACATGCACAATTCCCACCTAAGAGAAGTGGGTTACAGGTATAGCCCCAGGGTGAGGTCTCAGTCACATCATTGTGACTCCAGAAGTACCTGTCTTTTGTTCTTCCAAACTTCACTCAAAAGAAACATACGTCTGCTTGGAATGTAAGCATCCAGGCTCTGGAGCCGGGTGGACCTGGGTTCAAATCAGCTGCCCACCAGCCGTGTGTCCTTGAACAAGTCACTTCTCCCTCTCAGCCTCAGATTCCAGGTGGGCATAGGAGCCCACCGCATGGAGGTGAGGAATGAATGAGATGAGGACTCTCTGGTTCCCAGCCAGGTTCCCAGCACGTAAGTAAATCGGTTTGCTATTGATGTGGTAAGATGGCAGAAATGAGGGTTTGGCTCCAGAGAGGGACCTAGGAGTCACAGTGGTGGATGATAATCCCCACGGCTACATAACCCAGATAACATAAGAATCTTGACTTTAGCCTGAGCAGACACTGCCCTTCGATGACACAATGCACCTTCGCTAGGCTGAACTTCAGCTTCCTTGCCCTGCCCCCTGCCAACAACCCTGGACTTGATGTGAATCCTCTAACCATTAGGCACCGGACATGCTGTTTCCCACCGCCGCTGATTTCTAAACAGTAATTAGGCGGTGGGACACGCTGCCGGGGTGGGAGCGTGGACATCGTTGGTGAAGGACGGGGTGTGGGGTAAGTGGAGGTGCTTGGAGGCTTGGCGCACGGCAGGACGGGCTGGCACCAGGGTGGCCGAGGCCTGGTGGAGAAGTCCATTGCCAAACCCCCATGGGCCAAGCACTTTGTCTTGAGGAAACCTAGCTCTGAAGCTACAAGGACAAATGATGTCACAGGGAGAGCACTGGCTTTGGGGCCAGGAAAACCTGACTACGAACCCGCCCTCCTCACCGTGAATTTGGACATGGTATCTAACCACTCTATGCTCACCTCCTCAGCTACAAAAAGGGGTTATTCTGTCAGTCTCCTGCAGTAATGGTAAGGATTTAATGAGCTAATGTGTGCAAGGGACTGAGCACGGTGCTCAGAACAGAATGAGGTTCTATACATGGTACCTGCTGCTGCTCAAATGGAGCAACCGGGGTGTAGACTCCCAAGTCACAGCATGAGGTGGCAATCATAAGTACCCGAAATATCCCTTAGAAAGAAAATCTCTGTATCAGTCAGGATGCAGCGGGTTGTGCTGCTGTAACAAGCAAGCCCCAAATCTCAGGTAAATCCACAAAGATTTCTGTCTCGTGCAGTGCCACGTGTTTCTCACAGACAGGCAGGGAAGTTGTTTTGTCACAGTCACTCAGGACCCCAGGCTTATAAAGTAGCCACCAATTGTCACCGTGCTGGAAGAAAGGAGACAGTTCTGGTGGTCCTTACCCTGGCAAGTAAGTATTTTGACCCAGTAGTAATGCACATCACTCTCTAGTTAGAGCCCCTTGTGTGCACACACGCAACCCCAAACACAGAACTGTGCAGTCTCCTGGAACTCAGAGCAAAAGACCTGGGTGCTGGCAGGTGTCACTCATCTCGCCAATAGGACCCACACTGGGGACTCACACACCTCCTCTCAGCCTGTCCACAAGGCCAGGTGTTTTCTCCAGTATTGGAACAAACCGCCCTTTCGTCACTTGGGCCCTGGAGGATAAAATACGTGTGCAGCTGGGGCAATGTCACATAAAAATACACAGATCCTTAACGACCAGAACCCCGGCTGGTGCTGCAAGGCACTCGCATGCGGGAAGGAGCAGATAGATGACCACAGTCACCTCTGCATTTAAATTATTGTGTCCCTTCCTTCCTTTTTGTTTCGAAGCTGATGTGACTTAAATGCTTGTAAAATGTAAAGCCCTTTGCTAATACAATCGCCCGGCTACTTAGGCCCTGGTGGCAGAAAGAAAAGCTTCCCCAAGGCGTCATTAGGTTCCCGGCCTGAGGGCTGTGCTGCTCAGGGCCCTCGTGTCTCTCCCTCCGGGCCTGGGACAGGGCTCCTTCCTTCTCCCCTGCCCTTTGTCTCCAGTATGATTGTAGCTGCGGGGTCTGGTCCCAGCTTCCTCTAAGACCATGATGTCTTGGGGACCAGAGTCCTGTAGAGGGGAACACTTGGTCAGGGACTCCCGCTAAGAGGGCAGAAGACAGTCTTGATGTGCAGACACTCGTGCTTTCTGTGGCAGCCCTTAGAAGCCAGCTTCCAGCCCCTTGGTCTGCCGAAGGGCTGTGTGTCACCTTGGCTCTGAAAGTTCTCTGGAGCCAGAAGGAAAGACCCAGGATGAAGCAGGGCAGGTTTCCAGCTGGAAGACAATACGAACCACACGCTACAACGAGGGTTTGCTTGTTGGGTATACCAGTACATACACGAGCCTGAACCTCAGTGTCCTCGTCACAAAATTAATGAGCTTTGTAAAAGCTGCCAAACACAGTCACTTCCCCACCTAAGAAGGGACGTACAGCTTTGAAGGGGACAGAAAACAACGATATGTCCCGTTTCAAATGGTATGTGCAGTCAGCCTGCTGACACCTTGAGTTTAGCCCAGTGAGGCTAGGCTGACCAGACGTGCCATTTGAAACGGGACAGTACCATTGTTGTCTGTCCTGTTTAGAACAGTACATCTGGTCAGCTTAGATTTAGGGCTACACTGGGAGCCAGAATTCAGTGGAAGCAAAGGGACACTTACTGAGCAGCTGCTGTGCGCCAAGCACATGGCTAAGGGGTTATCTCATGATTTCGCCACCCTTTAAGAGAGGTACTCTTTCCCATTTTTGTAGATGAGGAAAATGAAGCTCTGAGAGGGGAGGTGACTCATCCAGGCTGCTGGAGTTGGGACTTGAGTCCTGGTCGGTCTCCCTCTGAAGGCCACGTCTCTTCCTCTTCAACCCCCTTGGAGGCACCCTGGGAAAGAAGTCCTCAGGGGCTCCGCCTGGATTTCACACCGAGCGGGGTGGAGCCGTGGGTGGAGAGAGAGGGCAGGACTGCCGAGCTGGCCCTTGGAGGCCAGGAAAGCTGGAAATGTGCATAAGCTCCACCCAGATGCTCCTGAATCCATTGGTCCATTTCTTCAAAAAGAGGCTTCCAAGCCCGGACTTGTCATTAATTACAGGTGCAGTCACCCTACTGTGCACACCGATTGGGTGTCAAAACGTGCGCTGTGCTAACACCTTCTTTCACAACCACTTGAGAAACGAGGGAACACTGGTGAGCATGTTGAGCTCAGCTATTCCTTGAAATAGCCCTGACATCCATCCCCTCCTTCCCCTCTCTGGGTCACACCCATCCAGGTCTCACTGCCCAGCCAGCTGCAACAGTTTCTGGACTGGTTTTCTGGCTATCGGCCTTTCCCTGCATCCAGGTCAAAGGCCCTACCAGCCTCTGGTCATCTTCCTAAATGCAAAATGGATCCCACCTGATCAAGCTGAAAACAAACAAAAAAACTTTCAGTGGATTCCATTACTTTCAGGATCAAGCCCAGGTTCCTCACCATGGGCCTCAAGGTCGTTCACAATCCAGTTCCCTTTAACCTCTCCAACCTTCACCCCCTCCTGCATCCTCAGGGGCGTCCCCAGCTCTGCTCACACCCCATCATTCTCTCATGCTCAGTGTTTTTCTTGAATGCTTCCATGCCTTTCTAAGGGGCCCCTTTGCCGGGTGGCCTTTCTCCTAAATCTCACCTTAGGGAAACCCCCGTTAACTACGACAGGAATAGACATCGGTAACATGTGAGTATTTAGGTCTTTTCTTCTCCCTCGTTCCTGAGGAGTCCCCATCAGGACACCTGGAGAATGCAGAGGAACTGAGTGATCTAACAGCTAAGGCATGGGTAATACCGGGGAGACAGGGTCCCTAAAAGTACGAGAGGGG
Source organism: Lyroderma lyra (assembly GCA_004026885.1). Taxonomy (NCBI): domain Eukaryota; kingdom Metazoa; phylum Chordata; class Mammalia; order Chiroptera; family Megadermatidae; genus Lyroderma; species Lyroderma lyra. Next base: position 91,959 of record PVJL010003033.1, on the reverse strand, counting down.
GAGGCGTGGGTGCTGACTGCTGAGATTGGAAACCAGAGGGGGCCGGGGGAGAGTCCACGTGGAGGATACCGGGCGGGGGGACCGGAGGGAGAGGTGGGGGGACCGGAGGGAGAGGTGGCTGTGAGAGTAGCCCTCTCCCATTCCGCACTTCATTCCAGAAACTGAGGAAAGGCTGCAAGGACTTTCACCAATTCTGTCTGTTTACCTGTCTCACTCTCTCAGCAAAATCAGTCCGAGCCACGTGGGTGCCAGGATGGACTCAGGTTCCTCGGAGGTTAAATCAAAGCCCCTTCCCTCACCCAGCAGAGTTGTCTTTCTCTCTGTGTAGCACCACAGCTCTTTGTTAGAGAAATCCGATTCGGAGGCTTCACCTTGGGGCATTTTAATGGACTATGGAGGCGCCCCGCCCTCCGCCCTTGAGGCCCTGGGGGACCGGGGTGGCCGCATCTTCCCACGCCCCAATCTCCCGTGCCCAGAGCAAGCCTGGCATAAAGTGTGATCCATTCTTGGGGAGCAGACAACTAAGGGTCTAAATATCGGGCTGCCTTACGGGCTTCGCCCAGCTGAGCCAGCACCGTGTCGCCCTGGCCGGTCTGAGAGGGGAGACGCCGCTGAGGAGAGCCCCGCCTCGCGCCCGGGCACTGTCCCCATCAGCCGGGCTCTCGTCACTTCCGGCTGAAAATGGAAAACACAAATTCAGAAAAGTGTCTGAACATTCAGAACCCCGAAGAGGACTTGTCTACTGTGGGTCTAAAAATGCACCTGTGACTCTTCCCCTTCTCATCGCCCACATCCAGCCAAGCCCAGGAAAAATGTGCTTGCCCTTTACCCTGCCTACAAGGTCATCCCAGCCGGGCACCTCTGCCACAGGCACACGCGCGAGCATCTCAGGGGTGTCTGGGAAGAAAACAAATTCCAACACCGAGCACCCTTCGGGTGCTCCCCCAGGTCTGGGGACATTTGATGCCACGGACCTTTCCGGCCCCGCTATGGGCCTCTCGGCCTGGCTGAGCTGGGGAGGGACCTCGGACACGCACCCTGTTCACGGGGTTGCGGGGCTGGTCTCTGGAATTTTCCATGAAGCCCAACATGGCAGCGCCGACAGCTGGCGGTCAGGCAGCTTCCGTCATGCCTCGGGCCTGGACCTCAGGCACCGCCATACCCTGGATGAGTGCTAAGTACGAAGGGAGGGTTGGAAACACCCATGGGAGACCTAACTCCACAGATGCTCTGAGCCCTCCAGAGAAGGGCCCTCCCAGAAGACTGGATGGAATCAGAGGTTGTGTGTCCCCAAAGGGGAGCAGCAAGCATCCAAGGAGAAGAGGTGGGAACAGCCCTCCCTCACTGCCTGCCGGTGGGGCAGCCTTTCCTTCGAGGGCGTCCGCTCCTCCAGGGCCTCCCCTACTCTCCTCTGAGAACCGGTGTCCCCCGCTGAGGAGGAACACAGAAAGGAGGCTTGAGACTGTCACCCAGGTTGCCAACCTCCAAGCAGGACTCGTGGGAGCCCCGAGTCCCCTGTGTCTGTGTACGCTGTAACCACGAGGCCTTGATTCCAAACTGGCTTCGCCAGGGGATGGCCAAGTGGCCACAGGCGCTGCGTGGTCTCCCGGAACCACAGCTTCTTTAGAAAGTGGAACTCGAGGGCTTGCTCTGGGGATTGGATGCGGTCACGCGTGCCAGGTGCTTGGCGGAGGTAAGGTGGCAGGTGCGAGATGGGGAGAAAGACCGGAGCACACCAACAAATGCGAGAGCCAGGGGCCAGTACCCGCCTTTTAGAGGTGAGGAAACTGAGCCTCGGGACGTCAATTCACCCGCCGGGCAGCACAGCCCCCGGGGCACTGACGGAGCTGTGCTTGAGAGGATCTGGGTAGGCAGGCCGCCGAGCTCACTGACACCCCCCACCTCCCCACCGGCCCCCACCCCATCCGCACTGCGTGTTATCTGCAAGCCCAGAGGGTGCCGTGTCATCTGGCTGCTGAGGTTGGTGACATCAGAGGCTGCATTGAGCTCTCAGGCGTCCCTCCTCCTTTGGACTGAGTCCTCTTCACTCTGGAGGCACTGTGTCCTGCAGCTCAGTGACGGTGGGGGAGGGAAGGTCCTCTGAGCCCAGGAGAAAATATGGTCACCCACAACTTGGAAACCCCACCATTGAGGTGGCAGGCTGGTTTTTACCTGTATCAATAGGGATGTGGGGGTGGGGGGCGGGGGTCCTAGGGAGTCCACATGGGGACCAGACAGACGCCCAGCACACTCGCACAGCTGGATCTCAGCCTTCACTGCCCCTCAAGCTCTCTGGACTGTTGCCAGCTCCCTCTCCCCTCCACACCTCCTTTCTGCGTCTTCCCCTCCCCCCAGCTCGCTCCCCCGTCATCCCAAAGGCGGTGGCACCTGACGTGAAAGTATATACACATTATTTAGTGTCTAGTATGTGTCCGCCACCAAGTGTTAGTATCGACCCGACTGCCGCATCTAGACCCTAGAGATGCTTTATTTATGCCACATCGAATGTTTGAGGCAAAGCGGAATGTCTTACCCACAGGAAAAGTTGTAGGATTTCGTGTGAACATCCAGAGTCCTGCTTTCTCTTGAAAAAATTGGCCGTCCTGAGCGCCACTTCTCACCTCGCAACAGCTGGCTGAAGTTCAAACACATCTGCCTCTTCAGGTCAGAGCACCTCCCCCCACAGCATTCTTTTTTCTGCAATTTCTCTGCTTCACTCCTTTGGTTGCCTGGCATCGGCACATGTTTGTGTTTAATACTCTTCATTCTATTCTTAACTCAGAAATGCCCATTGTATAGAAGAGAAATCTGAGGCACCAAGAGCATAGGAACTTGCCAAGGTGGCGTCCCCAGGGAGTGAAATAAAGCCCCCTCAACCTGCCCTGCTGCCCACCCCCAGGACCCTCTCCTCCCAAGCCTAGAGGTGAGGAGGAGCTACCGATGACTCAGGGACGTGGGTGCTAGGCCCTCATCACCACGAGGCCTTGTGCCCTGCAGGTGGTTTGGAGCGGAGCTACCACCGGGGCAGGTGAGGACATTGTCCTTACATGCCCTGTCAGTGCCAGGCCTCCCGGGCTGTGGGTTTTCTGAACTGGTAGCACAGACTCCTTTACCCAAGATTTTCTCACAGTCCTGCTCCTCAAGGGTAAAAGTCTCCTGCACTCGAGGTGCACATGTGTGTATGCACACTAACACAGCACACATACATATACATGCGCACATGCACATATACACATACATACATATAAAACATGCATGCAGGCATGCAGAAACACACAGATACACATGTACATACACACATACACATTCATACACATATACACACACAGACACACAAAACAGAGAGTGAGGAGATGAGCAGTAAGAGGATGGAGGGAAAGAAGGGAGGGAGGGACACAAGGAGGGAGGGAGGAAGGAAGGGAGGGAGGGAAGGAGGGAGGGAGGGAGGAAAAACCTTTTTAAATTACTGCATAGTGAGTATTTGCTCTGTGCCAAGCATTGTGCTGTGTTTTTCAAGCTTTGTGTTATTCGATCCTCTCAACATTCCTTTGAAGTGGTGTTTTTATTTCCTCTTTTCAGATAAGGAAACAGAAGCTTAGGGAGATTGGACAGCTAGCCCTGATCTCACAGTCAAGATGTTCACAGTAGAGCTGAGGTCTGAGCTGTTGCCTCTGAAAGTGTATTCATAGTCGCCAAATTCTCCTTAAGTGCCCAACGCTGTGCTGAGCCATGAGAATACAGAAGTGGGAAAACATTCCTGGTACCCACCCTTAGAAGGTTCTCAGTCAGGGAGGGGAGGCAGACATTATGCAAATAATCACACCAATAACCATGCAATTGCAAATGTGATCAGTGCAATAAAACTGAAGCACAGGACGCCCTGCATGTTGTAACAGAGGGGCCCTAACTCACATTTAAGGGATGGAGAGAGGCTTCCCTGTGGGAGTAACTAGACCCCAGCCTGGTCTCCCCGATATGGTTAAATACCTTCCCATCATCACACTCCCAGGACAGAAGAGGGGATGGAGCTACTATAACCTCAAATCAGGAAGACAATTTCAATAACAGTTTTAGAGACCATCTACTTTATCCTACAAAAAGGCTTGGGAATTCAGTAGCTGGGGTCCTGCTGTAATGAAAGCCTGCTTGCTCAGGCCCATTCTGACTGACATCTTCACACCTGAAGCCCACCACTGTGAGTTGCAGAGGGATTTAGGCCAGCAAGGACATCATTGCAGCGGTGTACAGGACTCATTGGGCTGCACAGGACTGGTGTTCAACAGCGCCTCCAAGTGGACAGAAGCAACATGATACTCCAGTGAACTGGTCAGAATTTCTAGTTCTCTCACCTGACACCTGAGAACCGAGTGGGCTCCCTTGTGACTGTACAGGACCCCAGCTGGTTCTTGGCAGAGAACTAAATCCGAATGATTTAGGATACCTGAATCACTCAGTTATCCCTCCTACACGTTTCACCCCTTGAAAACTTTGGCAAGCCTCTTACTTTCTTAAAGCCTAAAGATTCTCACTTGTCATTCTAAAGTAACATGTGCTGCTAGGCATGTTTAAAAACTTCATCTGTTTTCACTCCCACAACTACACAAGCAGTCAATCACTACTTTACAGAGGAGGAAACTGAGGTCCAGAGAGTTAAGTGGAACGTTTTCCCACTTTACAACAGCAAATAAGCAGCAGAGCTGGGATTCAGACCCAGGTCCTGAAACCTAGCGGTTTTACTTATAGCTTCATTCAAAACATTTACTGAGCACCTACTATATTCTAGATGCCGGGGCAGTGACTAAATAGGCAAACTTCTCCACATTCACAGCACTTACCTTTCTCCTCAGTCCTGCTGCCCCTCTAAAACTGATGACACAAATGAGGGGGGTGACAGAATTGTAGTGACCCTGGTCAGCCCCAAGAAACACACCAACTTGAGAAAAAGGGCAACAAGACTCACTGGCCACCACTAGCCCCTCCCAATGGCAGAGATGGAGCCTGAGAGAACCCCTTCCTGCCGGCTGGGAAGGGCAAGGTCAAGTTCTCCAGCACCTGTGGCTGGGCAAGGCCAGGGAGAGACACCTGGACATGGCAGGTCGCAAATCTGCTCTCCTGCCACGTGGACCTTCCCTCAGCCAAGCACAGAAGTGACCACTCAGGTTTACAATGTGCCGTATGCAGGTTGCAGACCTCCCATCAGCCATAATGGGTTGCTGTTTTCATTTTCCGTTTATAGAGGAGCCTGAGTTACTACCTGTGGTCAACACGGCCATGAAACTGCTCCGGGACTGAGATTTACATATTGGCCACGTGGCCTGCAATAAGCATAGAGGGGAGAAAGCAGTGTTTATAGTCTAATTAGAGACAGTGATTGATGCACAGAAACAACAACGAGCAGCCTCATCGAGACCTCCTACCCCCACCCCCACCTAACCAGAATGCCCTCGCCCACAGCGAACTCCCCCGGGCCTACTGCGGTGGAGCTCAGGCTGGAGCGAAGGACCAGGAGATAAGGAAAGGGCTCGAACCTCGTGGGCACACTTCCCCGGACTGGCCAGGGAGAGCTGGGCAGTGGGCGGGGAGGAAGCGGGGTGGGAGGCCCTGCGCTGCTCCCCACCGCCATACCTGGTTAATGCAGTCATTACGTCTAGTACCTGAACAGAGGTTGCTGGCCACCAGGTAAGAACGTGCTGCAGCTTCCACGGCTGTCATCCCAAGGTCTCAAAACACGTAATAAATAATTAAATGCTATTATTTAGTGATTTGTGTAATCAAAAACTTTACAACCATCACTGGTTTTTTCCTTTGCAGCACCATGATCTCAAATGAAGAAACTGAGGCCCAGAGAGGGGCCCAGTGAGCTGGCCTGGATCATCTGACACCTCACCCACCTGCCTCCAGGACCAGCCCTCAGCCTGACCCCACACCCAGGCACAAAATTGTGTGACTGTTCCTTGCTGGAATTGTCACCTGGGACAAATCTGCCACTTCCTATGCTGTCCTCTGCCTGGAGCCCCCTCTTACCATTTGACCCCCCTCCTTGAACACGGCTATAAAGTGTGCCCCTTTTTCCTGTGGTTTTAGTAGGGAAACAGGTTTTGATCATTACAAGCAAGTGTCCATAAGCCAGTGCCCTCTGCTTCCATTTAGATGCTGCCTCCTGAAAGCTGTCATTTCCTATTTCCTGGGACGAGCATGCATTAGGAGCTAAACTCACCCGTGTGTGCAGGACCTTACAGCCAGAGAGCTGTTTCGTCCTCGTCTATGGACGGAGCTGTGAAACCCAAGCCAGGACCCACTTAGGTCAAGGGCTGTGGGAAGCCAAGAGCACCCCACTTACGCATACGCAGGCATAAACCACTGTGTTCCCTCTGTCCTACACTGTCCCAGGCACAGGGTGGGCACGAGTAATTAAGGCTCCCATGGTTGGCCTTGGACTGACCTTGGCCACAATACAGGTATGGTATGTAGATCCATTTTTTGATTACTTACCTCTCTCCTCCATTAGCCTGAGCTCCTCACCTCAGGATCCTTCCTATAGTTCCTCCATACTATGGACAATGCTTTATGGTAGACATGACTATATCCATTTTACAGATGCAGAAACTGAGGTTCTGGATTTATCCAAAACCACCTAGATAGTCAATGTCTTAATCATGAACAGACTTAATTTTCTTTGGCCCTAAGTTTCACGTTCTTCTCAGAGTCCCACAGTTAATACACCATCCATGTCATCTGACCAATGCTCAGAGGAACCATCTGATTAATTCAAACTCCCAAACTCTCTTCTGCACCCATTCTCTGGAGGATCAAGGTCACATCCATAGGGCATAGAACAAAAAGAAGAATTGACACATGCCAGTCTCAGGCGTACAAACCAGAAGATTTGGGAGTGAAGGAGACTTCTTATTATCATCCTAATTGCCAACCCAGCTAAAATTAAGTAGATCGTGCCAGATTTCTTCATTGCCTGGAGGACATTTAGCTGCACATAAGTGAAATTACAACAGGTCTTAGCCAATCATCTCATCTGTGAGGATGAAGCAACTGTGTCTCATCTGGGATCTGGGCCTCCTTTATATCTATCACATATTTATTGGGTACCCATGATGTGCCAAGCCCTGTGCTAAATGTCAGGACAGCATGGATGACTGAGACAGTCCCCACCCTTGGGAAGTTCCTAGTCCACAGATGCCATCACGTGTGGTCCCCAGGCACTGGGCTAAGTGGCGAGTGGCAGGGAACCCATGTGAACCCAGGCATAATTTCGTGGGGTTGCAGCTGGCTACTGACTCGGAGGCCACCAACCAGGATAAAGGGGACTGCAAAGGCTTAGATTTCTCTTTTCTCTCCTTGGGGTCTGTGGTGACCACCATTAAATTCTTCCTAGAATAACCAGCAGTCTTCCTGGGTGGGAGGCTAACCATGACATTGGCCTTGATGTACCTGCCATTTTGGCCTCTCACTCTGCTCTTTCCCAGAGTGGAGTCATTAGGCCCTTTTGTTCATCCCCATAATGATGGTCTCCGTGGGTTGGGGAGGACCCCGTTCCCACCGAGGGGACACATTACTAGGTGCTCCATCCAACAAGGGGCCATTCCTTACTTCGGGCAAAGTCTAACAGCATCTTATCCGGGGTCCTGGGGACTTGGGCACAGGCCATTCGGAGGCTAGATTGTCTGATAGCCAAGTGTCAGCTCCTAATAACACCCATTCTGGGCAACGGGAAAGCTCGCCTACCTCAGAGTTGGCCGTGCTCGATGGGCCACCCCCAGTCCACTGCAATGGCAAGTGAGAGGATTAGCATTCAACACCTCATTTCATCACAGGAATGCACCGGGGTGGACAGAAGAGCAGAGTAATTGAGGAGTGTCCGCCCTGACGGCTAATAGCTGGGACTTGAGAGAGACCATAAGTTCCCACATTAAATCAATTCGTGGGTGTCAATAATATGTCAGACCCTGTGTTGGGCCTTGGGAAGCAGACGAGGAAGCACACTCCCTCCCCTTGAGGTGCTCCCATCAGGTGGGAGGAAAACACGGCCACGTTGGCACCTCATCACATTAAAGGGGACAGGAAAACAATGCAGTGAACCAAAAACTATGGAGCACAGAAGAGAGGGCTCCAAATTCTATCTTTGAAATCTGAAAGGCTTCAGGGAGGAAGTGACTTTTGAGATGGGCTTTGAAGGATCTGTGGAAGGTTATAGGATAAAGGAACTTCCAAAAAGGCAGCGTAATGTAATGCCCAAGGTTGTGGGCTGTGGAGTCCAAGATCGTGGCCTTGTAGGTTAGGTCAGTTACTACCTTGGTGACCCAGAGCTTAATCTCTCCATGTCTCAGTTTCCTCACCTGCAAAATACAATTGTTCTGGTTCTTAAGTTAGACAATCGATGGCCGAGCATTTAACGCAGTGCTGGGAACTGGCAGGTGCCCAGGAAACGCCTGCTTTACCGTTCTGTACAGAAGAAAAGGTGTGAATGGCACGACCATGTCAGTGTGGCTTGGGGCTTTGGTACAAAATGAGGGGTGGGAGCTGCCCAGCCTAGGATTTGGGCATTTATCCCATAATCAGTGGGAAGAACCAAATGGCTTCTGACCTAAGGTATGCCACCTTGGATTAGCTGGGAGGCCGTGGACCCGGACACAGGGACACAGCGGAAAGCCGTTGACCTTGGGGCTTGGAAAGGAGGCTGGAGAGAAGGGGGGTGGTTCTGAATATATTATGAGGTGCCATTAACTGGTTTTGGTGACTGTGGTGGTCAGTTTTGTGTGTGAACTTGGCTGGGTCACAGTCCCGGGTTGTTTAACCAAACACTAACATAAGAGTGCCCTGAAGGTACCTCGTCTCTCTGTGACGTTACGTCCATAATCAGTTGACTTTAAGTACTGGTGGTTGTCTCCCATATAATTTGAATGGCCCTGATTCAATCAAGTGAAAGGCCTAAGGTTTCCCTACAGAAGAAACACTGCTCATGGACGAAGGTTCGGCCCATGGCCAAGAGTTCCAATCTGCCCCACGAGGTTTGGGTTTGCCAAGCCGTCCCCCCAGCACACAGTGTCCATCCACATCTCCGACTAGTTCTGCTTCCCTGGTGGAACCCTGACTGACATATAGTAACTGATTAAAAGCCAGGCTAAAAGAAACCACATCCGTCCTGGAGAGTCCTCGCGAAGCCTTGGACACACGGTCCCTGCCTCACCCATGTGCCAAAGTCCATAAAAGTCTCCCTTTGATGCGCTGCCTTGCCTGGACAAGGCCACATTCCTGCCTCGGTCGGCGGGCAGCTCTGGAGAGCAGAGCTCCGAAGCTTGGACTTATCGGCTCTGACATATGGATCACGCTCCCGGCCTGGTGTTCTGTTGTGTTTTGTTTTGTTCCTAATATATATAGTTTTATACGATTTCTTTTATGTTCAACTGACTCTTTGATCTCCGCAGGAAAAACTTCCCTCCTCACCCCACCCCGGGTTTCTTTTAATCTACCAAACCACTGACCACAGCTGCAGACCGGAAAGTTCTGCAGAGAGCCGGGCTCAGCAGAGCGAGCGAACACGGACACCGACAGATAACTGGGGACAACACCGACAGATAACTGGGGACAACACTGACAGATAACTGGGGACAACACCGACAGATAACTGGGGACAACAGCATGTTTCTCTGAGGGCCCTGCCATGTGTGTTGGAGCTCTCCACAGGCCTCCCAAGCCCCGTGTTCCAGAATGTGCGGCTAACAAATGGCAGGGGGGTATAGTCTCTGATCGCTGTGCCAGGCTTGTCTCAGATTCCAGCTATTTTAATCCTTATATTAATAACAGCGCGGTCAGGTAAAGACCTTGATCTCTACTTAGCAATTGAGAAGCCAAGGCGCAAAGGGTGTCTGAGGTTAGCTTTTCTGGAAGCGATTCTAAGACAAAGGTTCCTTTTATTCTGATGCAATTTCTAACTTAAAAGTTGTACCAGCAGTGTAAGAAGCTCCTACACACCCTCTATCCAGACTGGACAGCTGTTACACTTTGCTCTATTCTGCACCATAATTTCTTAGCAATTTCTTGGCCTCTCCCTCTGGAAGGTAAATCCTTTGGAGCCACAGTTGTGTCTCATTCACATCAGTAAACCCCAAAACCAGCCCAGTGCCTGATACCCAATAATAACACCGAACATTTATTGAGCACTTACTGTATGCCAAGTTAATTTTCCTTTTCAAACTTGCTCTCATCCAAGTCTCCAACTATGTATCATGAAGCCCATTTTACTGACGAAAAAACTGACTTTCAGAAAGGCTGCCCAAGGAGCTAATATGCAGAGCTGGAACTTGAACCCAGGCAGTGTGGCTTCAGCATTCTGGCTCTGTGTGGTCAGCATTTGTTGACTGACTGGCCTACCAAAGATCGGCTGGCTGTACGGCCCTAGGACTGACAATGACCATAGGACCAGACATTCATGTCTGCCACACAGAGGAGCGAGCCCTACTGAGCTCCAGAGAGCAGTTAGGAGGCACAGAACAAGTGGGTTTGGATTTCCTGGAAAGCCTGGGCTACAGGCCAAGACTGAATCAAAGGAGCAAAGTTGAGTGACCAGATTAGGGGCCAATAGGCCCACGTGAGCTGCCTGGGGATCAGTGTCCCTGAGCCAGACAAGGCCACAGAAGGGGCCTGGGTGGGGGAGACCTGGATCTCTGAAAGTTCACAAGTATTTATTCATCAGATCAATTCCACTGATATTTATTGAGCACCTACTATGTGTCTGATAATGCCTAAGGCAGGGGATAAATGCATCAGCCAAAAATCCAGTCCTGGTAGGGTTTTACATTCCAATAGAGGTAGAGAAACAGGCAGACAAATAAAGCAAATATGCATATTATAAAGTAGAAATTTTAAGTGCTATGCAAAAATAAAGCAAGAAAGGTGGGGAGTGGCAGGAGGTGTGAATACATTTAGTGAGAGGATTGTCTCATGCGGAAATAGAAAAAGCTTGGGCAATAAATGTTAGCGTATAACTCCCACTGTGAGAAGAGGGAGAAGTCTTTATTTGTCCTAATGTGAGTTCAGCATGTTTAAGCTGGGGGTCCCTTATCTTTAGTACCATGACCCAGTGAATCAAGCTCATGGGCATTAACCTGGGTTAGTTCCAGTGGAAAACAGATTTCCAAGTGATCTGTAGGACTCTGGTGAGATCTGAGCAGCCATAAAAATCCAAGAAGGTCTTCTCTGTGAATATAAAGACCAGGGAGCAGGTGGTAGAAAGTTTTGAGTTCTGCCTGACTGGGACAGCAGACACAAGCCAACGGCCGGGACTCTGTGTGATGGCAGATCAGACCCCGGGCTCTGATTTCCTTAGGCAGTAGGTGTGCTGGTCAGGGAGACAGAGGCAAAAGCTGACACGAAAATGGGCAAACAAGCTGAGGTGAGGAAGGTCAAGGGCTTTGCATGGCCTTGCCGGGTGCCCACCAGCCACACAAGTGACTCCAGCCTCCACGGAGGCTGGTCTGAGACCTCTGACAGCTGCTACCCCAGGCAGGACAGGTATCAGGGGAAACAGGGCTGAGCCCACAGCTGGAGTTGCCATCCAGCTCCTGAATTCTCCTAACCACATTCAGGCTGCAGCCTACCTTCCTCACCTGTAAAACGGGTGCAGTCAGGCCGACCTTGTACAGTTGCCATGAGATGTCAGTGAGAACCTATGAAGCCCTGAGCACAGGACCTAGAACACTAAAAATACTAGCTGGAGGTAGTAATAGAAATGGCAACCTTCCTTAGCCCTCCTGAGAAATTCTGTTCATTGCTTTGGGGGTGGAGGAGCAATAGGGCAAGAAGGAAATGCATACACCTGGGAATCCTTAGCTCCTTCTCCCCAAAAAGGCAGCCGCTCCCCAGCCCCTGAGCCCTCCTAGCTCTAACCAGGCAGGCGCTCGTTGGTGAGAATCAGGGCCACCCACAAGCCAGGAGGAGCATTTGTTCAAGAATTCAGAGTGGGCCCGTGTGGCCCTGCTGTTAAGCTCCCTGTGGGCGAGCTGGGTTAACGGCAGGCCCTCGAGTGATAAGCCATTAATCTCCACGTGTAATGCAAGAGCCGTACAACTTACCTCAGCCCTAATCTCCCGTGAGTTACAGCCTCTTCTGTGATTCATAAAACAAATCAATCCCACCTCCCAGGCTCTCATCTATTTATTACTGCTTTTTAAATGCTCAGAGAGGGAGAACCTGTAGGATGTTATTCATCCCTTCCCGGGCTCAACCGACCGCCACATCTGCAGGAAAATGGACTGTCAGCCCCTCCTCGGGTCACAGACCAGGGTTGGTTGAATTCGGAGGCTCACAAGGAGCTGACGATTTTGCATCCGTAGCACCGGTATGGAGACTCGCCGTTGCTCGCCGTAGGGGCTGGGAGTGCAGGCCTGGGCGTCACCGACACGAGTCTGGAAGGGCTTATCCATGTGGCAGATTCCAAGCGCAGCCACACGAATTCGTAACACTGCTCCCCACGATGACAGGGGCTGTGTTCCTGCTCCCTGAATCCGGGGACTGGTTCAATCAAGAGACTGTGGCTGACATCACACTGTGGCTTCCAAGGCTTGTCAGAAAGGCCCAGGCAGTTTCTGCCTCTCTCTGGAACATGGCGCTGCTATGTAAGGAATCCTGCCAGGGTGGAAAGAGCGCAGGCCCAGCGGAGCCCAGCTCCCAGCCATGCCTGCCACGGCTCCTGACCACGAACGAAGCCAACTGGACCTGTCCCCTGCCATTCGAGTCACCTCCATCCCTCACAGCCTTCTCAGCTGAGGTCTCAGACATCAGGAAGCAGAGTCAAGCCATCCTGGCTGGGTCCCCTCTGAATTCCCAGCCCGCAGATTCCGTGCGCGTAATAAAATGGTTGTTGGCTGTAGCGGTACGTTTGGGGCGATTTGTTACACAGCAGTAGCCTCTGTAGCAGTCAGCAAGGGAGCACAGCAGGCGCTGAACAGAAGGGAAAGCACTCATTACGTGCCTGCTCCCTGCTCCCTGCCCATTGCTTTCCGTGGCTTAGTGTTTCCATCAGTCCTTACCCAAATCCTACAAGGTGAGGGCTCTTGTCCCTCCGCCACCTTTACAGAAGAGGAAGTGATGGTTCTGAAGGGCAAGGCAACACAGCAAAGCCAGTCTTTACCCAGCAAATTGATCCCAAACCCCATACTTGGTCCTGCAGCCATCTGGACTGCTGAAAAGCTTCACCTGAATTTTCCGAGCAGCGTAACAATTTTGCCCGTCTTCCTTGGCATTCTAGCAATTTTTACCTTAAAAATCTATTGGAATTTGCCCATTGGTGGTGCATGTAGGGACATGCTAAGGGCTGTAGTTGCTTGACACTCCACAGTAGGCTCCCAAACTTCAGGCCTGAGGGCTGGGCTGGCAGTGGGAAGGGTCAGGATTGCCAGGTGCCCTCCGCCAGCCACGCCCACTGGGGGCTGCCCACAGGAGCAAGCAGAGGGGACCTACCACTTAGCCCCGCGAGCCCCAGAGAGCACAGCGCCCACCTCCTCCCTTCCAATACTGCCGACTCCTGGACCCAAGCTACGGTCTGTTGGGTTCCGTTTCCTAGTCTGCCCACGGGGAAGTCACTCACACGCAGGCTTTTGCAAAACTACGGTCCAGCCTCTTGGCACACCGCCCTGCAAGCAGAGGCCCTAGGAGGGCACACTGGGGAGGCAGCCACGTGGCTGTTCAATGTTCATTTTCCAAGTGGCAGATGGCAAGGCTGAGTGTGGAAAGGTGGGCTGGGGACGGGGCCTACAGCCGTGCGGCCGGACCATCAGCCCCGTCTGTACTGCAGGTTTGCACAGTCCGTCCCTCTCCCCGTCAGAGGAGTCTTTAGATCACGTCCCCCTCCCATGCCCCCCGATTAAAACCCCTCTAACAGCGTTCTCCCTACTTGGGGAAAAACTCCCAACTCTTTACACGAGCAGAGCAGGCATTGGAATCACCTGCTGGGCCCCAGGCCTGGTCTTCTGATTCAGTAGAGCCCGGGTTGGACTCAGGAATGGGCACGTCTGACCCATGCCCAGGTGACGCTGAGGCTGCCGGTCCAGGGCCACACTGCGGACCACGACAGACAGGCACCAGTACTTGGCCTGACCCGGCCCTCCTCCCACTCTGACGCTGGCTCACCTCACCCAGGCCGCAAAGACGCCCGCTGGGATCTGTACACCCACCGGCCCTCCACCCGGCCCACTCTCCCCAGTCCCGGACCCCTCCTCATCCTCCAGGGTTCAGGTTCATGCCACGTCCAAAGTAGCCCCTCCCTCCCCACCCCACGGCCATCTCGCTTCCTTCTACCACTGCTGCCCATCTCTTTGCTGCTTAGCCCCCAGCGTGCACTGGGGCTTTGTCTCTTTTGGTGGCTATTTCTGTGTACATGTGTGAGAGCTTTCTGTCTCCACCTCTAGGTGACAGGCTCCTGACCACCAGACCGTCTTCGTCACCACTGGAACCCCAGCACCCAGCTGAAGGTCTGTCACATCATAGGTGCTCAGAAAATGCGTGTTAAATAGGTACGGTGCCTTATTTCCTTCCCATGACAACCCCATGAGAAATGGGCTCCAAAGTGCATTTTATAGATGAGGAAACAGAGGTCCAAAGAGGTGACATCACACGTCCAAGGTCAAACAACCAGGTACTGAACCCAAGTCTGTGGGCTCCAAAAGCCTTAACCAGCAGTCCCTGCACATCTTGGCGGGAGGACAGAGGAGGAGGTCAGGGGGGAAGGTGTTGGAGAACGAGGATGGGCCGGCAGCAGGAGGCAGGCGACGGAGGCAGGCAGGAAGGTCCACGGGCATAGACCCCACCTCCCCAAGGAGGCCAGGAAGCCGCCGCCCGGGAGCACTGTGGGTGTGAGGGCACTTCCACCCCCACCCGTCAGACTCCCTTCCTCTGGCCTCTCATTGGCCTGGGCAGTGGGTGGAGCAGACCAGGGGCACCGGGGAGGCGCAAGGTTCAGGGCCAAGGCTGATGCGGGACATGGAGGGGGAGGGGCGGAGCTGAGGCATGCTAGGAACAGAGACACCAGAGAACGTCACCACTCGCCAAATCTGTTTCCGAAAGCCAAGGTTCCACAGTCAAAGGTCTTAAACTCCCTGGCATGGATGTCACTGCCTGTTTGTGCAATGACCACCCCGGGATTGCTCCAGAGGACTGTGGTCCAGGGGTCAGACCCCTTTGGAGCTGCCCACAGCGGCGTGCTGCCTGGGAAGCAGTCACGAAATTCCAGGGAGTCTCCTAGAGAACCTAGAAGGGGAGAAGCTCCTGCCAGAGACTCCTGGAGTTCAGAAGGCGGGAAGGAAGGAGGCCTGGCCTCAGCCTCTGCTCCTCGGTCTGAGCACCCGCCCTTGTGGGAGCAGGAAAGGCAGGTATGGAGGAGCAGGGTGTGAGCTTCAGGAAAAAGAAGGGCTCCCGCAGGGGCCTGCTCAGAGACAGAGCTGATGGACAGCTGCACGGAGAGGCCCCCGGCATCCAGAGAGCGTAGGTGCTCCCGGAAGGCAATGCCTCTGTCCTCAGCAGCATGAAGACTGCTTTCCCCCCTCTGTAGGCCAATCGGGAAGCCCAATCTGCCAGCGAAGGCCAAGGGGCTCTGGCCTAAAGGCAAAGAGGAGATACGGAAAGACGTTGCTCACCCTCTGTGTCCGTGTGTGTGCGCACGCAGATGTACAGATGTACCTGGATATAAGCACACGTTCAGAAAACGGGAGGAGGATGGCGGATGGGACAAAAATCACACCCAGTTAAGATCTGAGTAGCAAAAACAGCAAAGCTGAAGCTATCTTCAGGCACATCATGAGGAGATGGGGTTCTTCGGAAAAGATAATAATGCTGGGGAAACTAGAAGGCAGCAGGAAAAGAGGAAGACTAAATAATGACATGGATAGATTCCATGAAAGAAGCCGTAGGCATGAGTCTACAGGAGCTGAACAGGGCCCTTGAGGACAGGACATTGGGGACCTCACTCACTGATAGTGTCACCAGGAGCCGGAGCCCACTCAATGGCATGTACCACACACAGACTCCAACAGCAGTCAGTTAGGAGCGAAGACCAGTCCAAATGTATCATGAGTCAATACACTGATATTCACTGAGGGTTGCTGTGTGCCAGGCATTGTTTTGGGCACTGGGGACACCGTGGGAAATGGCAAAGACATGATGTCCTGGCTTCATGAAGCTTACGGTGGGGTGGGAAATACAAGCGATAACTGTCTACACTGTTGAGTGTAATAAGCTGGAGAAAGAGAAGGAACAGGGCACAGGGACATGTCCAGCAGGGGACTCCTGTAGCCAGGGGCAGCCTCCCTGAGGCAGTGAGATGTAAGAGGACCACTGAAGGGGACGTAGAAATGAACGAGGAGAGTTCATTGCAGTGCCTGGCGTGTAGGCACAGATGCAGGACAGAGGGGCCCAAGGTTTTCTGCAGGTGAACGGAGTAAGAGAGAATAGATGGCCTGAGATGGAACCAAGACAAATTAGAAAGACTGTCAAAGCAATAAACTTAGTAATTATTACTGCGAAGCACACACTCAACAAGTTTAACCAAGTGTCGCCTTAATTATATCTACCTTAGCGAACAGATAAAAACAGTTTGTAATTAGTTCTGCAATTGGCTATGTGGAAAGAAGCGTTTCTTTGAGGTCTAAAGCATGTTGTCCCATAGGCGATTCATGGGAAGGGAGGTGCCCCTTCGAGCGCTACACCACGTGGTCCGAAAGCGCTGTCACATTCTAGGGTCTTGCATTCATCTCTTCTTCATGGGCTCTGCACAGGTAGACTTTCTCCTAGTCTTCCCTGGGTGGGAGACAAAATAAAAAAATTAAAAAATGAAAGAGAGCTTTGATTCTGGATGTGATTGACTCTACAAACGGCAGAGAGGCATGAAAGGGGGTTCAGATCCCGTTTCTGCCACCTTGGGCAATTTATTTATCCTCGCTGAGACTCAGTCATTAAAATGGGGGTAATAGTGCCCACTTTGTGGAGTTAGGAACTCGAAGCAAGTGCGCGCGCATGTGCACACGCACACACACACACACACACACACACGTGTGCACACACAGACACACACACACACATACAGACACACACACACCCGGATACACACACACACACGCACACATACCCACGAAATACTTGGCACATAGGAAACAATAAATGCTGATAGCTATGTGGACTCATACACATCATGCCAATTTGTTATTGCCAATGTGACCCGTTAGAACTGCAGACAATGGATTAAACAACCCATCTTTATTATCTTAACGTTCTGTGGGTTCGAAGTTGGGTACTGATCTCACAGGGGTACAGTCAAGGTGTCTGCAAAACTGTGTGCCTTCCTAGGAACTCGAGGGACAATCTGTGTTCTTGCTTATTAAAAGTGTAACTCTAGAAATCAATGACGATATCCATATGCAAAACAATACCCTGGAATACGATGATCAGTTTTTTTAATATAAAAAATATTTTATACATAAAATTTCTTATACCATAATATGTTAAAAAATAAATGCTAGAATTCCTTTATTGAATAAAAAACAAATACCTAAATATAAACAAATAAAATTTGAATAAAAAACTTAAAAAGAAAGATTTTTTTTCCTCTGAAAGTTTGGCCCCAAAACATGGGTGCGCATTTTACACACGTGCACATTACACACGGCAAAACACGGCATTTTGCAGGTCCCAGGGACTAGGATGTGGACACCTTGGAAGGGCCACTTCCCTGCCTACCACACATGTATCTACTACCTGCCATTTTTTTTATAAAAAATTAAAGAGATGTTAGTCCTCAACAATATGCGTCGACTCCTCTACTTTTCTCCTCTTCCTGTGTCCTCTCCCACCTTCTTCTATACTTTTGCAAATATGTTTTTCACAGTACCAAGTACAAATGCTCTTTGCAGCTATTTTAAATGATGGGGAGCGCCCAGCCGCTCTGACTTTGGAGGCTGCCCCATCCCCCACCATGAAACCACATTAAAATGTATGCACATCCCACCCTATCATTGCTATGTAGCAGTGACAGCTGAGTTGGATGGCACTGGTTTTCATGTCGTGCTTTGCACACATTTAACCAAACATTCGTTCTTACACTTTGCAGTTCAGGTCTGAGCTGTTTCCACCTGAAAGCTCGTATCGTAGGTCGGTCAGCACCGCTCTTTAAGGACTCAGTGAACCAAGGTCGCTCAGTGAGCGGACACTCCTTTGAGGTGGTGGTGGGAAGAAGTGCAGGATAGAGAAGGAGAAAATGGGAGGGAGGGAAGAGAGAGAGAGAGAGAGAGAGAGAGAGAGAAGAAGGGGCGAGGAAGGAAGAGGAATGAAGGAAGAAAGGGAGAAAAGGGAGGGGACTCGGAGAGGAAGGGAAGGACACGTCACTCCTTCCCGTGTGAAAGCACGGTGGCCCCCTTTCTCCCCCAGGGGTAGGACCCCCGGGCCTCGTGAGTACAAAACCTTCTTACTCCTCCCGAGTAATTCCATCCACAGTCGTGTGTTTGCTCACTTATTCCAAAGACACTGCCCTGGCACCTGCTGAGGGCCCCTCGCAGCCTGGGCCCGGGGCCACGATGGACCCAGCCGGTCTCCGCCCGCAGTGCTCCCAGTCCCGCGGGGCACAGCCACGAGCGGAATCACGAACACGGGTCTTTACGGGAGAGAACGGGCCAGACCCATCGTCCGAGAACCTGTTTTCAGAGACAGACCGGGTGTTTACAAGCCCTTGAAGAATCTCAAGAAAACTTCAGGTTTTTAACTGGCTCCTTTCTCATTTTGGGGAGGCGGGGTATCACTGACATGCAATGAAGCGCACGGATTGGAAGTAGCCTCGTCTTTCACTTTTAACTGAAACCCGTAGAACTTCCCCATCACCCCAGAAAGTTCTCCTGTGCCCGTTCCCCGGAAACCCACCTGCCCCCAGAAGCAACCAAGGCTCTGATTCCTTGTCTCATGAGTTAGTTTTGCCTGTTCTTGAACTTCACATGAATGGAATCATGCAGATAAATGCTTCAGTGTCTGGCTTCTTTCCCTCAGCATGATCTTTTGAGATTTACTCACGTTGTTGCGTGTATCACGAATCTATTTATTTTTATTGCCGAGTTGTGTTCCATCGTATAAAGAGACCAGAGCTTTGTACCCATTGTCCTGTGGATGAACATTTGGGGCTATTTCCGGTTTCAGTCTAGTGCGATTAAAGCTGCTAGGAATATTTTTGTAAGTCTTTCGCAGGGGAGGTGGGGGGGATAGATGGGGTGCCAAAAGTATGTATATACAAGTTAAGAGATATCAACGTTACTCAAGCAGTAGTTGGCCATAATCAGAAGTGTCGGGGTGCTAATGGTAGCCACTCCGAGCACCCCTGTAATTGTGGAAGTCAATCAACTTGCATTCATCTTTTGTTATCAGTATACATTAAGTAGTACAATTTAATACAGTTTTTTCCTTTCTTAAAATGTGTATACATTTTGGGCACCCTCTGTATATTCATTTCTTTCAAATAAATACCAAGGAATGGAATTACTAGGTCATAAGGTAGACGCATATTTAATTCTTTAATGTCAAACGGTTTTCCAAAATCTCCCGCCTGTGAGGTCCCAGGACTCCACATCCTTCCAGCATTTTGTCTTGTTTTCCCACCCTTTTTGCTCTAGACATTCCAGAAACTCAGTTCAGAACACTGCCTTTTCTTTTCATCTTAGATGGAAATGTTTAATTCGGAGTGCAAAGAAGGCTTCAGGGACCCTCTGTACCCTTACAATTGTGTGTATGAATAGTTTGGGGTGCCACGTTTTCAAAACCCGGAGAAGCACCCCTGTAAGAAAGAGCATGCCGTTGGCAAAACAACTCTTAGGAAGCACTGGGGCTTCCCGGGGACAGAAACCAGGCCCAGGGGCAACGCACAACCTGCCCCTCCAGGGTGAGCAGAGTGGTGGAGTGGGGGTCACACCTCCCAGCAGGAGCCTCTTTGGGGCGCGTGGCACTGGCTCCCGGAGAGGTCAGGCTGGCCACGCCTGCATGCTGACACTGCACCTCTCTGAAAGGAAGGAAAGTCACCTTCCCAGACACACCCATGGACGTTCCTCCTGGTGGTCTGGCTGTCCTACCAAGGCTGAGAGGTGCTGGACAGAAAACCAAAGGAGAATATCGCATTCGTAATTTTTATATCGATTACATGTTGAAATAATGATAATATTTGGGGATAATTAAATTAAATAGGAGGCATTATTAAAATTCATTTCACCTGCTTCCTTTTCAATAGAGCTACTAGAAAAAGGTAAAGCTGTGCATAGGGCTTGCGTTAGATTTCTACCATGTACTCGGGTTCAGCTTATGCTGCCCCGGGAAGCAGGACTTTAAAAAATGGAATATTTTGGGAAAACCAGAATGAGGGGTCACCCTGGCCCCCAGTATTCACCTCAGACCTGATCCTGAGAAGCCTTAGGGCTACCTGACCTTGCCACCCACCAACCAAGCCCCCATGTCTGAGCATGTGCAGGGCAAATACAAAATTCCAGTTGCTGCAGGCCTCACTGGCTAGAGCCTCCTCTAAACCACGTGACACCCCAAATTCTTGAGCCACACCCACTGAGGCAGCAGAAGAAAGAGACCTGGGGAAAGCCCTTTGGCTGTGCTTGTGGAGCCACCCTCCTCTGAGCTGTCCTGTGTCATTGATCAGCGTGCTCCTCTGCACTCCTCGGGGGCAGGGCCAGGGTGGGGAGCCGACCTGGCTCACTGCCCGGCCTGCCTGTGGGACGGGGGACCTGTCCACCCCCTCTGCTCCAGAGGGGTCATCAGCCCCAGGCTCTGCCCCCAAGGGCACATAGTGGGCTGGATGCCCTTGGCTGAGGCCTAGGAAGGGGCTTTCTGTCTCGAGTTCCGCTCACCATCGGACACGACTGGCCTCCTGGTCATCAATCTCTCATAGTCTCCTTTCACACCAGTGTTTTCAACACTAAGTCACTTGGGGAGAGGTGGGAAGGGGACAGAATCTTGCACGATTTTCGGCTTCTCTGTGGGTCTGGGAACTAGCGAGAATGATCTGCAGGTGAGGAGAGCGCGCAGTTCCGTTCACTCACTCAAGTACCCCCTGTGCACCTGGTGTGTGCCTGGCGCCAGGAAAGGTGCCAGACACACAACGATTGGGGGAAACAAATGATAAAAGAGTCCTGCATAAAATAAAATTTTAAACAACAATTTTTTAATGTGATAAAAGTTATGAAAGGAGACGACCTGAGTGCTATGAGAACGTTTATCCCAAATCTATCCCAGTCTGGGCAATCATGGAAGACTTTCCTGAGGAAGTGACCTTGTTGTCAAAACCAAAAATGAGCAGAGTTCATTTATACTTACTTCTGTGCCCTGGACCCTCCAAGGATGGGGACTCTGTGAACACAGGCCTCCAGAGTGTCCCCATACCACCGTGCTGGGTGTGACTTACTTCTTGGCTAACACACTCTGGCCTCAGAGCGGGACTGGGCTGAGCCCAGCCAGAAGTGAGCCTAAGGCCTGGGTGGGACTCAAGCATGGCTGGGGAGGAGGTGGTCTTAGAAAGAGCACAGAGTCCGAACAACCTGAATTTGAACTTTAGAATCACCACTCACTATTCTATATCATATTCTGTGTCTCAGTTTCCTCACCTGTAAAATGGGCTAAAATAATGTATTTCATGGAGTCGTCGTAAAAACTGCAAAAGACACACAGGGAAAGAGCTCAGCAAGGTGTATGTAGTAAGTACTAGATCAAAAAGGGAGGTCTCCTGCTATAAATCCTTAGTGCTCCAGTGACAGAAACATGTATGTACAGAGTGCTGTGTACAGACTCCCTCCTATCCTTGATCTTACAGTAACAATTATTTCAAAGAATCGCTAACACTGGCAGGACGCCACACTGTGTCTCAAGGAAGAAATATTGGAGCTGAGCCTCGAAGGGTGGATGCAGGGCTCGCGGAGATCAAGGAGGGATTCCAGGCGGAGATGAGTATGAAGAAGCATGAAGACACGCACGGAGACCAGAAAGCGTGGGGCAGCAGCCCCAGAGCGCCAAGGGGAAATGGGGCGCGGGCCGGGGCCCCGCAAGGCCAAGCTGAGAAGGTTTGTCTCCCTCCCACAGGCCGCTGAAGATTTCGGAGCTGGTCGGGGACTGGTCAGGGACTGGTCGGGGACTGGTCGGGGACTGGTCCAAGTCTGTGCAGGTAGAAGGGTGGTCGCCTGAGGAAGAAAAGCCCAAGGCCTGGGACTCAGCAGGAAAGGAATGCGAGCGAGGCAGGGTCCGTACACCTTTTATAAAGGGGCCCCCCAAGCCCCGCATCACCCTTGCCATGTCCTGGCCCCATGCCGCGCAGCATCTACTATTCCCCCGTGGCGAATTCCAACAAACCCTCCAAAATGAACCGGGTCCTTCCTTTATTCAACTCATGTTTTTTAAGCACTTACTCCGCGTCAAGCCCAAGATCCCAGCTCTCAGAACTTGATGGTCTAGTCTCAGGGTCCACGGACTCATTCTGGAGAGTAAATATTTTAGCTTTTGTAGGTAAAGAGTCTCTGTGGCAATTTCTGGACTCTGCTATTGTAAAGCATCGTCACCCCCACACACTATGAAAATGAAGGAGCCTGGTTGTGTTTCAATAAAACTTTATTTACATAAGCAGACACTGGGCCAGATTTGGCCCAAGGGCTGGCCCACCCCAAGGGAGCCACAAATATAAGCTATTACCTGTTTAAATTACACGTGTAATTTAAGATTGTCTAGTAGGTACATTTTAAAAAAATAAAAAGAAATGGGTGGAATTAATTTTAATAATGTTTTATTTAATCCCATATCTCCCAAATATTACCATTTCAACCTGCAAGCAATATAAAAGAATATTAATGAGAAGTTTCCATTATTTTTCATACTAGATCTTTGAAATCTGGTGGGCATTTCCCACTTAACAGCACCTCTCACATCAGACTCCCCATGTGTCTAGTGCTCAACAGCCACATGGGGCTGGTGGCCGCCATCCTGGAGGGTGTAGGATTAGCAGAAGTGTGGGTCCTGCCTGGGAAATGAGAAAGAGAACAGGAAGCTATCCGCCATCAACCGAAGGCTTGCGTTAATTATGATCCAAATCCAGCTTGGCCAACTTGCTTGCTGGGTAATTTTGGACATGGCTCTTAACCAAGCTGAGTCTCTTTCAGGCCCGCAGTATCACATAGGTGGTTGCCTTCAGCCCCTGTGTGGAATTTCTGAGATCCAGAGTTTGGTGAATGGAGTCATCAACTTGGACTTTCTTTGCTAAAAAGCACCTTCAGTAATAACAGTCATCTTGTAAGATCAGGGTGAGATTTGTCGTGGCTACTCAGCCCATGCCCCCCTCCTGGGGTCTCAGGGGATGCGTGCTCTTGAGGGATTTGGAGGATGTAAATGGGGAAAGAAGGGGAGAGAAGCCCTCCCCAGCTCCGCAGGCACGTGCGCACACACACAAACACAAGCACGTACAGGAGCCCCGTTTTCCCTTCCAACACTAAGCCAGAGGTGACAGCTGTGATCTCCAGCCCATCAGGAGCAGGACGTGGGAACAGAAATAGACTCCACCTGAGTCAGAGGATGAGTCAGATGTTCTGGAGAGCTTCAGACGGGAGCAGCAGGAGGGGCTGATGGTGGGACGGGAGCCAGGCCCCCAGGGGAGAGGGAGGGAGAATGGGCTGCCTGCCCAGGCATGGAGCCAGGAAGAGTGTCCTGGAAGGAGTGGGGTCCAGGCCCTGGCAGACTTGTACCCTGAAGGAGGGCCCGCACTGGGGATTGCAAAGTGGAGGGGCACTAGCAGAAGGAAGTGCCTTTTACAGGGCCAAGCAGGGGTATATGGAGGCCACTGTGCACCCGCAAGCCCCTTGTAACACCCAGAGCCAGCTGCCCTCAGCAAAGGCTCAGTGCCGGACCCCCTCATGGCTGTAGAAGTGTGTCTGGAAGGCCACCCTGCTCACTGACTGGAAGCTGCTGATAACCCATGCTGACCTGGGTAAACTGAGCAAGAGAATGCTGGTGTCCTCTCAGACCCAGCCTGGGCCAAGGGGACAGGGCTGGCTCCCTGTGGCAGGGGCCCTCAGGGTCCTAAAGGGTCTGTATGACCCAGCCTGATTCATGTGCGGAGTTAGTGCTGGGAACCAGTTGTACTGCCATGTGGGGTCCCTCGGAGAGCTCACCAGGCCATCAGACCTAGGAGCCAGACTTTGGTGGAACCAGATGAGGGGACAGCATGAGGACAACCTCAGGAGGAGCCAGGAGCCAGCAGGTGAGGGGCCAGCCTAGGGTGCTGGGTGTCAGGAGACCCCAGGCCACCAAGGAGGGGTGGGCGCTGGGTTTGATTTACCACCTGGCTAACACACTCAGGCCTCAGAACAGGGACTTGCCTGACCCTAATTAAGACTGATTCCAGAACCGGGGTTCAAGGGGCCCTGAAGGAGGAACCCAGGGCCCCAGCATGGCTAGAGGAAGACAAGGAGGCACAAGTGGCTCCTCCGACCCATTCCCAAACTGCCCATGCTGTGCTCCCTGTGTTCCCATCACCCCCACATAATCCCTCATTTTAGTGTGGGGTGTCCTGAAAGCAGATCCCAAGACAAGGACTTTGCTGCAGGTAGCTGATTTCGAAGGTGACCCCCAGGAAGCAAAAGTGAGGGAGAAGGAACGGAGAGCCAGGAAAAGAGGGAAAAT
The DNA here is from genome assembly GCA_004026885.1 of Lyroderma lyra. Taxonomy (NCBI): domain Eukaryota; kingdom Metazoa; phylum Chordata; class Mammalia; order Chiroptera; family Megadermatidae; genus Lyroderma; species Lyroderma lyra. Next base: position 67,266 of record PVJL010003033.1, on the reverse strand, counting down.
TCCAAGGGGACATTGCTGTGGTCACTGCGTGGGCAGTGGGGCCTGAGTGCACCAGGACCTCCGGGAAGTGTGCAGAAGTCCTCCCAGAAGTTCCCCTCGGGACAGCAGGAGGTTGCAGCCTTTGTCCTTTCCATTTCCTCAGGTTGAAGGCAGCCCCCACGCGAGTCCCCTTCCTGCCACCTGCTCCCTGTGGCTCTGCAGAAAGCCCTGCGGCGGAATGAGCGCTGACTGACCTGGAGTGCCCTGGAGGTGGCCATCAGGCAGGGCTGCCCTGTCCTGGGACCTCAGTGGACACTCGGGCACCTTCCGCGCCCTCCTACGGCTTCCCCTGCACGTCAGGTGAAATGCAGACTCCCTGCGAGGCCCTGCGGACGCCGTGCGCACTGGCCCCTGCCTCCTTTTACAACCTCCTCTCGCTCCCCTCGCCCCCTCACTCACCAGGCTGGGACCCACCAACAGCCATGTGGCCTCGTCTCCACCCCCACACCTCCAGCCTTCGCCTGTGCTCTTCCTCCTGCAGAATCTCCACGTACAGGGGCACGTGGGCCACTCCTCGCCCTTCAGCGCTCAGCCGAAGAGTCTCCCGCTAGAGAGAGCTCCCTGACCACCCTACCTGAGGTCCACCTCCCCTGCCCATCCCTCTCACACCCCCGTGCTGTGCTGCCAAATGTTTGACAGCCAGCTCTCAGTGACAAACTAGAGCCCTGACTTGCCGTGTCGGCCAGCTTACGTCGCACCAGGCTCGCACCAGGGTCCACGACAAGCTAACAGCGTGAGGTCACTGAACGTGGGTTGGGAAGAGAAGCCGCGGAGCGTCGTTATGGAGGATTCCCACAGATACGGTGGGGTAAATAGCTTCAAGAGCATAGGTAACAATGCAGAGGTGATGCATCTGGGTTTGACTTTGATTTTAATATAATTTATTCAACTATACATTTATGTGATTCAATTTTTCATAATAGCTGTGTACAACCAGCTCACAAAACTAAAAGTTTAACAGTTGGCTCTCAGGAGCTGACATGAGTCAGCTCTAGAATCTCTTGCTGTGCCCACGTGCTTCCCCTCCGTGCACCTTTTAAGATGCGTGAATATTTCTCTCTTTGCTCTACTCTATTTCTGCTGGTTCAGGGTGGGTGGGACCACGGCTGATTTATTTCCAGCTATATGTCCTCCAAGCCCAGCACAATGCCTAGCCCACAATAGAAACTCAATAAATATTTATGGAATGAATGTATAAATGCATGAATGAGTTGATAAATGAGGTCGATGGATGTCATAGGGTTGGGCACCTCTGCTCTGGACTGCAGAGGGAACACCCACGTTAAATACCACTGGGTTTGTTGAGGTGCTCCCGACAGGGTGTGGGGAGCAAGACGAGTCCAGGGGTTCCAGGCAGAAGAAGCCAGGCTGGAGGAGGAGATGTGAATCCAGAATCATTGCTGAAGGCATGGCCTCTGCAGGGGCTTCACCCGGCTCCCCATAGCTCAGCGGGCGCGTGGGTGACTGGGGCTTTCGGACTTATCAGGAGTGAGCAGCGACCTCGGCGAGCCTATGCCCATTGGCTTGCCAGCCTGGAAGCCTGCTACCGTAATACACAGACGAGAGCTAACTTCTCTTCTCTGTCGGTGGTGCCCAGCGTGGCACCCTGCACAGGGGAGATGGCAGAGGATGCTTGCGACATGAATGAGCCCGTGAGTAAGGCGGCTTCCCAGCAGAGCAAATGTGAATCAGAGGCATTTCCCATTCAGGCCAGTCCCCTGGCTGGTACTGGGAAAGAGCACGGAGGTGCCAGGCCAGCTCCGCCCAAACCGCGATCCAGGGTCGCATCCCAGCTCCGCCCCTCTCTACCGTGGGCCTTCATCTCTTCATCTGTACAATGGGAATAAATCATTGTAGGTCGCTGAAAGGATTAAATGAAATGACACACGTAAGGGGCTTGCAAATTTCCTGGAGCAGCAAAAGAGCTCAATAGATTAACCTTTAATTTATAGAACACTTAGATCGCATATTCTTTGTGCCAGAAGTCCCCCAAGCACTTTGTAAATACACACTCATTTAATACCATACTTTCATGCTATACTGCCTCTTGCTATGGTTTTGTTTGTTTGTTGTTTGTTTTATTGATTAGTTTGCTTTGCTTTGTTTCTGGTTTTGCTATTATTATTGTTACAGGATAAATTTCTTTCTCTGGGTCTCAGTATTCTTATCTGTCAAAGGGGGCATTGGATTGAAAGGCCTCTAGTCCAATGTTCCCAGTGCGATTAATCTCTGATTCCCTTCTCATGGTTCACAGCAGCTGTGCAGACCTTTCTGAGAGCCCATGTCCAGAATGGACTCCCAGTGCAGGGGCCTGCCCCTGTGGACCAGCTCCTTTGCCAGGACAATGTGGTCATGGGGGCCACCAGCTCAGCTGCAGGGGCTGCGCCCCCATGTAGCCATTCTCGTCCCCACCCAGGGTGTCTGGTGCCAACTCAGCTCTCACCTTTCCCTCTGGGAGAGCGCCATGGGATCAGCCTATGGAGACAAAAATCCAGCACTGCCAGTTCCATTCAGCCTTCAGCTAATACCCATTTATTGAGCACCAGCTGTGTACCAAAAGCTGTGCAATGCTTTGGGAGCAGTAGGTAAGGAACGAGACAGGACGATGGCTGCCTTCATCAAGTTTAGTTTGTTGGAGGAAACAGAAAACAGGTAAGTCAACAAATACATAAATATACTAATTTCAGAGGAAGCACCGGGGGCCATGAAGAGTATAAATCAGGGGCGTCCAAGCTCTTGGCTCCCCTGGGCCACATTGGAAGGAGGAGAATTGTCTTGGGCTGCACATAACATACACTCACACTAACAATAGCTGATGAGCTAAAAAAAAAAAAAAAGAAAGAAAGAAAGAAAGAAAAAAAGAAAAGAAAAGAAAAGAAATGAAAAGAAAGAAAGAGGATGGGAGAGGACGGGGGAAGCTAAATATAAGGTGATGGAAAGAGAAGTCACATTAGGTGGTGAACTTACACAAGCTGACAATGCACTGTAGAATTGTATGCCTGAAACCTATGTAATCCTTGCTAACAGATGTCACCCCAATAAGTCTAACAATAAAAATGAATTTAAAAAAATAAATAAATAAAAATAAAAAAAATAAAAAGAAAGAAAGAAAAGAAAGAAAGAAAGAAAGAAAGAAAGAAAGAAAGAAAGGAAGGAAGAGTCTGTTCATAATTTTTGTAAGGTTTTAAGGAAGTTTGCATTTTGGTGTTGGGCTGCATTCAAAGCTGCCCTGGGCCCCCTGCAGCCCACGGGCCATGGGATGGACAAGTTTGGAGTAAATCAAGCTATAAGACAGAGAGTGGCAGGGAGGGACATCAGGGCGGGACTCTCTATGAAGGTGACTTAGGAGCCAAGACAAGAAAGATGCCAGTAGCCAACCACGGGATGAGCTGGAGAGGAGGAAGGGCTTGGCCTATTAAAGGAGCAACCTGGGTGTCTGCAGTTCAGGAAGCAAGGTGGTGCATGGCCAGAGCTAAGCAAGGCGGCAGGGGCAGATCTCCCCAGTAACTAGCAAGTCCCTAGAAGGACCTGGGATTCTCTCCTAAGTATATTTGCCCTCACACAGCACCCGCCACGTAATCTGTGGGGCCCAGGGCAAAACGAAAACGAAAGTCCCCTTTTCCATAAAGCATCCAGAGTTTCAAGATGGCAACAGCAGAGTGTCAAACCAGACACGGGTCCTTCTAAACATGGGCTTTTCCAAGCATGGGGCTCTGGCCCCGGAGCCAGCCCTGCCTGTGCAAAACTCTGCTGGCATTAAGAAACCTTTCCTTAATTTGACAAATAAACAGTGAGGACCTAAAACAAGCCAGGCAGTGTGCCAGGCCCTGGGAGGATGAAAAAGTGAATAATCAAACCAACAAGGCCACTTTGACCTTAATTTTCCCCTTGGATTTTCTCCACCAAGCACATGAGGCCAGGGGACTGACCCATCTTCACATAGTTCCTGGTGGTCAGACCTGCAAAGGTTCAGGCCCTCCACTAAATGGAATTGACTTGTCCTGAGTGGTCACGGGGACCATTACTACACATCACCACGTGCCTGGCACATCCACGCACTATGTCACTTCATCCCCCCGCCACCACCCATCAAGAACCACACAAGGAAGACAGGAGCTAAGAAAGCAAGTTCGAGGAAGAGAATTCACTTTTCCAAGTGCACGCTGCTTGCTGGTGAGTGGGGGAGCGGGCATTCAAACCCAGTTCTCATTGAATGGAGAATCCCCCGGCCCCCAGTCCTTACTCTTGAGTACTGTGTGCTCAGGTGATTGTTCAAACTAGAGTCAGGTGCCACCTTCGATCACCTTGAGGATCCCTAACGTCGGCTCAGGGTTTACTATATGCCGAGACCTACACTAAGGTCTCTACGTGGAGTTTTCTCCTGTTTTTCTGATAAACGACCCCTTTATGTACCCTTTCCCTACTTTCCTGGGAAGGGGGGGGACGGGAATTGAGACTCAGAAAAATCAAGTAACCTGTCCAAGTCACTTGATCAGTAGAGCTGGGAGCTAAGCCAAGCTGTGTGCCCCAAGTCCCCCCGTTATTCCTTGCTCTTCTCTCTCCCTCTCCTCTAGGGCCAAGTGCAGTTCTTGCTGCTGTGGAACCTGGTCAGGTGGCCAGTTTCTTACTGGAAAGGTCAGAGCTCAGAAGACAAAGGAGCCCAGCGAGAAGGCCTGGGCTTTGACCCGGTGTCAACATCAGGGCTGAAGATTGCTTCATGCCCAGCCCAAGAGGAACAGGAAAGTCTGACTTCTCCCCTAACCATGGGAAAGAGCTCCTTTGCTAAAAAAAGCCAGGCCAGAACCAAGAGTGTGACATGTCAGGCCCCTCTCTGCCACAGCCTTTGCCTTTGTCGCGGCCCTTGGGCCAGTGGAGAGGGCTATCTTGAAAGAGGAAGATTCGCTCACTCTTGGTTTTCTGACCAAGGATCTGAGAGACTTCCCTAAAAAAAAAAAAAAAAAAAAAAAAAGGCTAGGCGTGGCCTCAGAAGTTTGGCCCCTGCTCTCTAGTGCCACCTTGCAGGGACCCTTGAGGGAGGACTCACAGTCTCGCTCTGGTCCTGCCCAGAAAGAAGCCCTGGAGAGAGGCCGGGGCCTATGGAGGCCTCCTGGTGCAGCGCTTGTCTCAAACCACAGAAAATTCGTGCAGCCAGGGGAATAGTGACACAGGTGGAGGGGTGTCATGGCAGTCCCAGTCCTGCTCTGGCGGGCGAACACCCAGGCAGAAGTTGTGCCTGGGAGAACTCCAAAGGAATCCCACAATGCCACCTGCAGGACCCGGGCAAGTCTTCTTGCTACTTTGCATCTACTCATCCCCCTGTTACGGAATTAGATATGACCTGTATTAAGAAACAGATAAAACAATAAGGATTATTTATTTCTTGGTCTCCATGAAATTGCAGAAGTAGATGAGCCTCTGAGAAAGGCGGCGAGGGCGAAGGTCAAGGGCACTGAATGAGGACGCAGCATCCAGATGCATTTCTGCGTCTGAGTCCCGGTTTCAAAAGGAGAGAATCGCGTGCTTGTCCCCCATCCTTGCGTCCTTCACATTGACTTCTCTTACACCCCTAGTGTCGGTCCATTTGGAGTCCTTGGGTCTCTAAGAGCCTCCACCTTCTACCACGAGGTCTTCAAAGTTCTTAAGTCCCCATCTCCTGTCGTCAAAGCCTCGCAAAGCCACCTCCATCGTGAAGACAGCAGTTTTCACATTCTTCCTAACAAGCTTGTCCAACCTGCGGCCCAGGACGGCTCTGCAAACTTGCTTAGAACCTTACAAAAATTATGCACAGAACTTTTGTTTAGCTTATCCACCATCATTAGTGTATATTATGTGTGGCCCAAGACAATTCTTCTCCAATGTGGCCCAGGGAAGCCAAAAGTTTGGACAATGCTGCTTCATAAGGACTTGGGAATTTTTGTTTTGTTTTGTTTTGTTTTTTTGTCCTTGATGTTGCCAGTAGAAAAATAAATTATCCTCACAATGGAAATATTTTGTGTTCAAAGTGGTAAATTTATATTTTTCTTGGAATGAAAGTCCTTCCATTTTGCACACTGAAGTATTTTTTTTAAAGCTGTCACTTGTGGAGCAATTAGAGCCCTATTGAAAAGATTAACTTATGTAATTCTGATAAAACTCTTTGTCAGAAAGTGATTAATGAATGCCACGTCTGCGGGTATTGGGTGTGCAATCTGGCTGTCTGGGTTTCCATTCAGACTCAGAGCCTTCCCATGAGGTGACCTTGGACACATCCCCCGAGCGCTCTGTGCCTCAGTTTCACCTGTAACATGAGGGTGGCAATGGCACCTGCCTACTGTGGCTGTGAAGATTAGATGTTAGGGCCCCCACAAAGACTAACTTGTAGTATGAATCTTGTCAGGAAACTGGAGCTCTGGAAGCCAGGTAACTTGCTTCAAATCATGCAGCTAGACGAGGTGAGGGAGGGAGAACCCCAACCCAAGCTTCCAAACCCCAAGGCCCACACCCCTAACTGCCAGCATATACGATCTTGTGCCGGCATCTGCCTGCCATGGAGTCAGCTGTGAATCAGGAGAACATCCTCCACATCAACCACCTAGCACGGGGTACGGGACAGTGCTAAGGGACAGCTTCACACACCGTCCCCACGTGGGCCTTGGCATCAGTCAGCCTCAGCCTCTGTGCACTGACCAGACTTAATGTTCCAGAAACCACTCCGGCCAGCAGGCCGAATATGAAGCTGAGAAGGTGCCCTCACGATCCAGCTCAGCACCGCTGCAGGCAGCAGCGTCGGGCATAACAGAACCATGAACTTAAGACCGCTTGCCGTCCCGGCAGGGGCAAACAAGAAGGCAGACACCTAGCGTCACTGGAATGTGTTGTTTTTTCTGGTGTGTACAAGCAGAGGATGCTGTGTGAGCACAGAGAACGACGCAAATAAGCCACACAGGCTGAGGGCATCAGGGAAGACTTCCTGGAGGAGTTAACATGGGCACAAGCCCGAAGAGTGAATGAAGGAGTCGTCATGTTTAAACAAACAAACAATGAGGCAGGCAGCGACCAGACACAGGGGGGTCTGAGGGCATGATGGGGTATCATTAAGAAAGATCCTGTCATGTATGTCCTTACACCTTCATCTGTTCAAGGAAACTGATGAGCCCCCAAAGGATGCCCTGTGCTAACTACTGGAAAAAGTAAAGTTTCATTGAGCGTCGCCTCCGGCGTGACCCATGACAAGAGCATCACGGACAGTATGGGAGTGAGACGGTGTGTTTCTGATGGATGGGGGTGAGGAGAAGGGGCCGAATGTGTGTGGCAAAGGGACAAAGAGGACGGGTTTGGGGTTCCACCTTTGGAAGCAGAACATGCCGGACTCCGTGACTGATTCCTTCCGGGGACGAGGGGAAGCAAAAAGCCCCGGCGTCCGGCGGACCCCCGGCACCGCGAGTCCGAAGAGGGAACGGAGAAGGGGAATGTTCGCCAAGTCAAAGCGAGATCAGCGGCAGGAGCCGCGTCTGAGCTCGTGAGCCCGGGAGTTGGACGAGAGAGTCCTGGAGGGCGACAGTTAGGAGGGCAGCGCCCGCCGCGACGCCCCGCGTCCTCGCCCATGGAGCCTCACATCATTCTAGAAATGCATGGGCTGTTCAGGACGTATTCGGAGACGTGGCTTGTCCTGCCCACCCTGTACTTTGGCCCAGTCTTAACTCTGCAGAGCAGTCCAGTGTGTGGGAGGGTCGCCTTCCGCCACCCCGCACCTGAGCTGTGACTCCGGGCGCTCTGTGCACCACGGAAGGACGCAAACTGTTTCTCTTTTCAAAACCCGAAGTGCTCCCAGGACTGAGCGTGCGAACGCTCTGCAGCTCTGATGGCGGCAAACATCTGCTACCTTTGTGTGGCCAACGCAGCCTCTTCAGAACAGTGCCTTTGATTTCGGGGAGAGACAAATCAGGCCGCACGTTTTTGTTCTGAATGCGTCTCATCACAGGAGGAAATGTTCGGCAGCTTGGAATTTTGAATGTATGAAAAATGGATTTTTTTTTTTTTACACAAAGAGTTCACGATACAGAACCGACAAGGTTCCTGAAAGAGATGAAATCCAGCTTTCTATTCCTGTCCCTTTCCCTTCCCCCACCTCATCTTTTTCTGGATTCTCTGAGGTCTTTCTCTGGAGCCAAGTGTCCTCTGCATGGCCATTTTCTGATCTGAGGTGGCAGCTCTTATGGGCCCGGAGGGTTGGGTCAGGCCTGGCGGTGGCCTGTGTGGCCTCTCCACATAGTCAGCTGCAGAATAAGCCACAGGCTCTTCTCCCCTGGTGGCAGGATGTGTTTGCAAGTGACCAAAACTGAGATGTTCACAGTGCCAGAGTGTGTATGAGATGCAGCCCAGTCACAGGGGGTTGGGTAACTGCCCTCGAAGCAGCAGAAGTGGAGAAACGGGCACAGTCGTCAGCGTCGGGCTGCCCTGTGTTCAGCTCCTCCCTGTTGCCTTCTAGCTGGGTGAGCCGGCAAGCCCTCGGGACCCGCCGGATCTCAGGGGGGTCATGAAGTCCTTCTTGAACCCACTGCGCTGTGGCCCACTGTGCGGTGAGCCTGCACTCTCCGGCTCAACCAGCTGGAAGGCAGCAGGGAGCAGCTGAACACAGGGCAGCTCGACATGGAAGCAACCGAAGTGCCCTTCGATGGATGGCTGGATAGAGAAGCCGTGGTGCACACGCACAATGGAATGTTCCTCGGCTATAAGGAAAGATGAAAGAAGGCCATTTGCAACAACATGGATGGACCTGGAGATCATCATGCTAAGTGAAATAAGCCAGACAGAAGAAAGTAAGAACCATATGACCTCACTCATATGTGGGATATAAAACTGAAAGCAACAAAGAGAAACAAAAACTCATGGTGGTTCCCTGAGGGTAATATGGGAGTACGAGAGGAGGGAGGAGGAATCAAATATAAGGTGATGGACAGAGAACTGACTCTGGGTGATGAACACAATAATGCAACACAGAGATGACGCACTGTAGAACTGTACACCTGGAACCTGTGTAATCTTGTTAACCAATGTCACCCCAATAAGTCTAACAATAAAAATAAAAAGAACAAGCCAATGGGTGCAAGTGTGTACAGCTGACTTGCAAACAGCAAAGTGATATGCAGATGCAGGGTGACCCACCATCCAGGTTTATGTGGGACAAGAAGATTTCCAAAGTTGTGGGTCTTTCAGTGCTAAAACCAGGGACAAACCAGGACTGTTGGTCACCCTGTGTGTCTTCAAATACAGCACAACCGCAATGTGACAAGGATAGAGACTAAGGTCATCGAGAACGTTAACTGAATTTTCTGGGGAAATGTACACTGACTGATTCGGGAAGCAAATATTCTGAGAAGTTCGTGGCAGGGTTCATACAGAGCCTTTCTCATTCTCATTCTACAGCAGCCCTCACAGAGCTCATGTAATAAAGAGAAAGTACACCTCCCAGATTGATGGCAGCTTTACATCTATCTCACAAATATCTGTACCACTTCACTCTTGCCTCCTAACAAGCCACCCAAAAGCTTAGTGGCTTAAAACGACACTTACGTATTTGTCTCATGATGCTGTGGATAGCGACTTGGGCTGGGCCCCGATGGGCAGCTGTTCTCGCCGAGCTTCACCCAGAGATCTTCAGTCAGCTGCCTGTCAGCTGGGGGCTGGCTGGCCTAGGACAGTCTCAGCTGGGACGGCTTATTTCGGCTCCATGCAGCCTTTCATCATCCAATAGCAGGGTTCTGAGAGAGCAGCACGGCCCACAGCCCAGACTCAGACCCGACACACTATGGCGTCACCACGTTCTCTCCAGAGCAAGTCACAGAACAGCCCAGATTCAAGGGGCGCGGAAAACAGGCTCCACCTTTTGATGGCAGGAGCTGCGAAGACACATATCAAAGGGCCAAAGAACGAGGAGGGGTGGCAAATTATTTACAACAACATCCTTCTGATTTATTTTAGAAAACATAGGGACAAAGGGCTTTGCTAATTAGAACTATCGATTGTCATAAATATTACCATCCTTTCAGTCATTCAAGTCAGAAACCTCGGAATTCTCGCAGCCTGATTCTCCATGTCCCTTCCCACCCAACCAGCCATCATGCCCTGCCACCTCTTTCTCCTAAGTATCCCCACACAGCCCCCTCTCTCCATGCCCACACCCAGGCCTGCGTCCAGGGCCTGGCCATCGCTCCCTGGGATTATGGTGACCAGTTCCTAATCCTGCTCCCTGCTTTCGGCCTCACCCCTTCTAGTCCATTCGCCTCACTGCAGCCAGAGCGATCTTTCTGAAGTGCACATTTGGGCATGTCACGCCTCTGTTCTAAAGCTGTCTTCAGCTCCTTCCTGCTGCCAAATCCCATCTATGGAAGCTCTTCTACTCTCCTCTCCCAACAACCCCTCCCTGCCACGTCACCTCTCCAGCACCGAGCCCAGGTTCTGGGCATGGTAAACTACTGGGCTTTTCCTAAACAAGCAATGCCTTGGTGTGCTCTTTAAAATGTATTTCAATCTTCCAGGAATGTTTCCTAAAACCTAGATGTTTATTAACAGTTAGACCTGGACGACAAACCCACCTGCATGCCCAGAGGAGTGGCCGTTTGTACATGTTTCTCTGTTATTGGGTCTTCCCAATGATAATACAACACATCATTGATTGGTTGTATTAATCAGGGTTCTCTAGAGAGACAGAACCAGTAGGAGATACACACACACACACACACACACACACACACACACACATGCATACACACACGGAATTGGTGCACATGATCACAGAGGCAGGCATGTCCCAAGACCTGCAGCATGAGGCAGCAGTTTGGAGATCCCAGAGAGCCAATGGTTTAGTTCCAGGTCGAGTCCAAAAGCCTGAGACCCAGGAGAGCTGATGTTGTAGTTTCCACCTGAAATCCAGCAACCTCAAGACCCAGGAAAAACCAGTGTTTCAGTGTGAGTCCAAAAGCAGAAAAAAAGCCAAGGTCCAAGTTCAAAGACAGTCAGGCAGCAAAGACTTCCGTCCTGCTGGGAGGAAGGACAACATTTTGTTCTAGTGGGCCTTTGACTGCCTGGATGGGGATTAGGGAGGGCACTCTGCTCTACTCAGTCCACCAATTTAAATGTTAATCTCACCCAGAACCCCAAAGGATGTCTGAGCAAGTATCTGGGCAGCCCGTGGCCCAGGCAAGTCGACACAGAACATTAACCATCACAGCGGTCAGTGATTTTGTTGGTGAAAAGTAATACAAAACCAATGATGCTCAAAGGTAAGAGACTGCTTTAATGGAAAGAATAGTCCACTCACCCTTAGTTTTGGAAAACAGCTATGGTGAGCAGAGGGTGACAAAATTAATTGCTCATGCCATTCCCTTTGTCTAGAACATTCTCTCACTACCAACCACCTCCTATCCATTTTTCAGATCTCTGCTCACTCTCACTTCTTTAGGGAAATCTTCCTTGATCATCCAGTTTAAGTCAAGCCCTCTATAGAAATTTTTTTTTCCTGACAAGCACTTAATATCGCTGTATAAATATGGGTACATTGGTGTGGCCATGGGACTGTCCTCTCTATCTCTCACCGAACTGTAAACTCTGGAGGACAGGAACTTGTCCTTTCTTGTCCTGCTTTGCCCCTCTAGTGCTTAGCGAAGTCCCTGACACAGAGGAAGAACTCAAATGATGGGAGTAATGAATTCGTTAATGAGGAATGGCTATGCTAAGGAGTTGGACTCCCCCTCCATTGGCTGGGCAAGGTCCTGTGTTTGGCCATCCTGGGGGGTGAAGGCAGAACTGGATGGGCTAGGAATGAAAAGTGGAGGAGCGGTGCGAGTCACCGAAAGATTCAGAACCCTACCCTGGAATTAGGCATTGTTTCCCTATAGCGTGCCATGGTCTGTTGCCACTTACCTATTTCCACACTAATGAGGTGAATAACTGGCCCCCAACCCTTTCTACATGGATGACACATTTACTTTCTCTCTTTGGGAATCTTCAGTTATGTAGAAATGAGTGGAGGCGGGCAGCGAGAGAAGGGAAAGTGGGCTGTGTTTGTCATTGTCACTATGCCAAAGAGAAGGGACCTGCTGACATCTAAAGATGTCCTCAGTCACCCACTTTATTCATCATTCCTAAGAGAGAACACACACACACATATACACACGCTCATTCGCTGTGAGAAAGAAACTAAACCCACTGAGTCAAATGGCCTTGAATGCCCTGTCAGTCAGGTGATGTACTTTGGGCTTTCACCACACACCAGGCTCTCAGCTAGGTGCTGGCATCTGAGCAGAGAATGATCCTTTGGGTGCAGAGCCTGTCCTCATGGACATACAGTGAGGTGGGGGCAGTGGAAGCTGAGAGGGAAGTGCAGGGCCTGAGCTGCACAGAGAGGGGACACTGACCCAGGCTTAGAGGTCAGCAGAGACTTGCCACAGGAACTGAGAGCAAAGCTGTACCAAGATAACCCTTCCAAGACATGGCTTGCTCATGTGTACAATAGAGACAGCAAGTCCCAGGTCCCAGGCGGGTTGAGTGTGATTAATTTACAATAACAGTAATGCGTGCTAACGTTTAGCTGCTGGGCTAAGCACATCTCTTGTGCCCTACGTGCTCACTACATCTGCATCACAACTCCAGAAAGTAGTTACAAATATTAGCCCCATTTTACCGTGTAAAGTGAGGTTTAGGGAAGTTAGGACACCTGCCCAGGGTCTCTGGTGACCCAGGTCTGCCTGGCACCATGCTTTTGGGGGAGGGTACTGTGCCACCTCCTTAATGTGACCATGGGAAGCACTCAACCTGAATAAACCATCCTTGATTTTCAGTTCCCTTTCTTCCCTTGCCCCCCTCCTCTCCTTTAACCATGGAAGGGGGAAATACAAAAAGATCCCAGAGCAATTGCTTGTTTCTCCAGATTCCACAAAGCCAGTTTATCTATATAAATACAGTCTTCGAAAGGGCCTAAGAAGGAGAAACCAGAATATTGAGAATTATTCCTGCCTCAAGAACAATAAACTAAATTCCTGAGTCCATTTGTGGCTTCAGCCCTCACTCAGGGGAGGCTCTGGGGAGGAAGGTTCCAGGCTCCTCTGCCCCTGGGTCTGGAGGTCACTGAGTTTAAGCCTGGTTGCCAAAGCATTCCAGCGATACCATCCAAACCTTAGCCAAGCCTCCAAGGTGCTTAGAGTCAGACTTCCTCACAGTCTCCTGTGGCTTGTGTTCTAGAAGATGCAGCTGCAGCCTCTGCTGACCCTTCTGGAGGACTTGGCACTATCCCATACATCGATGCATCACCTCACTGACCTGACCCTGCCTTGCCCTCTCAACCTTTGCCTAGCCCTTTTACTGTATTCCAAGATTTGGACTCATAGAAGAGGTATTCATTCACCATTTGATTTATTCATTCACTCATTATCAGGTGCCTGCAATGTGCCAGGCCTACGTCCATGCATTTGTCAACTCCCCATTGTGCTGATATTCCGAGTATGTTTGCAGATAACTTGAAGGAGTTGACCTGACTTCTGGCTCGTTGCCGCATCTCTCACTTGGCTGTAAGCATGTGCAGCCAGCTGTTAGCCAGCCTCCTCCCTCAACTTGATTCCAAAACTACAGAGGTCAGAAGAGTGGGAGTGTGCTGCTGAAATTACTGGGGTGGTGTTCCTGCCTGCCCAAGCTCAGCTCAGCTAAAGACAATCAAGACCAGACCCCCAGGTCAATCCAAGGAGCCCTGGGAGACCCTGCCCCCAGCAGATGGGGCTGAGCTGGCTTGTTCTTTTGCAGTAACAGCATGACTTCATGGCTAACTAGGCCTCAGAGGAGCTCTGGGCCCCTCAGATAACTCTGAGAACAAATTCCCAAGCCACACTCCTTGTCCTGACCTGCATACTCAGTTGGTCTGACCTTTTAGTTCCCAACCAAGTGCACAAGCTTTAGAGTCAGCCAAACTTGGGATCAGAGCCTAGCTCTGACACTTTCTCACTCAGTGAACCTAGGCAAATTATTTCATGTATCTAGTACGCATTTTTCCCATCTTTAAAAAGGGAATAACAGTAATAATAATAACAGTGGCCCTGACTTCATAGGGTTGGTTTGATGACTAAATGAGATAAGGCATGCAGAGGGTCTAACCCAAAGTTTCTCAACCTCAGTACTAGTGACATTTCAGAGTAGAAAATTATGTGGTATGTGGGGTGTCCTATGCACTCTAGGGCATTCCTAGCTTCCACACACTAGATGCCAGTAACACACCTCCCCCTTAGTTATGGCAACTGAAAGTTCTCTAGACATTGTTAAAGTCCCCCAACGTAATTCCTGATTGAGAACAAGTGGATTAACCAAGTCCCTGAAAACATTCTCAATTAATGTTAACCATATTATTATCTTGCAAGCCATGCCATAAGAGTTATTCCTGACCCCAGCTTTCTGTGTATTGCTGGACCATAATTCAAGATATCTGAAATGATGGTACTGTCAATAACCTGACAATGCCTAAAAATGTGTTTGCTATGACATACTGAACAGCTAAGACCTGTCTCCCAGGAATATCACAAACAAAAGAGAATTGAGGGAGGTAGAATCAAAAGGGGAATTTCCTGAAGCAATTTGAAGCTAGAAAATAAATGGAAATCAATGCCGAGAGGGCTCAAGTACACTAGGAAGATGATACCATGCAACCAATGCAATAAGACATGAAAAGAAATAGAGATGATGATATACTATTACTACTATCAACTTGAGGCTCGGAACCCCTTGACTGTAGACCTGTTTTGAAATAAAATGCATCTATGGATATAAAAATGCCTTGTCCATGACGTGGTACATTGTAGATCCTCAATAAAGGACATCTAAACCTGTCATTCAGTTTGACTTGTTCTGTCAGGGAAAATGTTCCATCAGATAACTGGTACAGTATCCTAGAATGTCAGAGTTAACAGGGATCATAGCTAAAGGTATTTACATGGAGAGAAGGGGAAGTGCATTGTGCAGAGTCATATAGTGTGTAAATGGAAAGAAACTAGAAATGGAACTAGGTGTTCCAGATCCCATAAGTGACTGCAATGTATATGCACATACACATCTATGCTGACTAATCCTGAGCCTAGGCACTGAGGTTACCTGGGAATCAGACTCAGTGGCTGGAGAAGACAGGAGTAAGTGCATTTGGATACATGACCTTAGGCCAATCCCTACCCTTGGCCTTGACATACCCAAACTGACTGTTCCCCTGTTCTCCTGGTCTCACTTCCATTTTTGTGCCTTTCCGTTCTCCCTACCTTCCTCTCCAAAAAGCCTGGTCAAGACTCATTAGTACCATTTCACCCAATGAGAGTGACCTGACTTCTCATTATTTGGTTCAGTCTCCTCCCTGACAACAACTAGCTCATATTGAGTGTTCACTATGTGCTAAGAATTTGATATGCAATACTTATCTGTGCAATAAGAGTCAGTACTATTACCTCCTCTTTCAAGATAAAGAAACTGAGGCTAAGACAGTTTTATATATGGGAAAGGAGAGCTAGAGTGTTAATGAGATAAAATTAAAAGACTAACAGATTAAAGAACGAGTTGTGGGGATCGTGATGTCCTAGAGTAATGGGTAGAATTCCTTGAGAGATTGAACTCATTTATTCTGAAAACCAGCAGGAGGTAGTGGCTGGTGAATGTTTACTGGGAAGAGAGCTTACCCCCCAGAATTGTACTTGTTCATTTATGTCTGATAAATACAGGTTCATTGAAGAGTGAGGAGGTAGTGGTACTGGGGTTCCTGGTTGGTGGGATTCATAGCCAGGTAGCATCTCTCTGCTGCCTCCAGCCCACCTAGAAGCCTACATCCCACCCAGAAGCCAGACACATGCCATGCCCAGGCACTCATTTGTCCTCACCAGGTCCCCGAATCACAGGTGGGGTGGAGATCACGGGACTCCACCTGTCTTGACGCTGGACCTCCAGCTCCTGACCCACTTCTGACTAACCCATCTGTGGAGCCATCCAAGTCTATGACCCACTTCCCACAGGGCTCCTCCCCAAACAAGCTTCCCTGTGGACTTCCACTGCACCCCAGAGTTCCTGCAGCCTGCAGGCACCAGCACCGCCCGTCTGGACAGTTCCACCAGCCCCGCCCTCACCTGGGTGGTGTCCGTGTCTCCACCCTCTCCTATCCCCTCCCAGTCCCAGTCTTCTGGCTGGCTGCTCTGGCTCAGAAATGTGTCTCTCTTCCTTAGGCCTTTGTAACAGCTGCTCTCCTAGATCCAATTTCTCCCCCCTGGACATACTCATCCCTCAAAAATGCAAATATGTTTATATCAGGTTGCTGCTTAAACACCTGCTGTGGATTCCCTTTTTCTCTGGGATAAATCCCAAGCTTCATAGGTTGGGTGTTTCATCCTGAGGAAGAATCCATCAGTCTAGAATTTCCTCTGCCTGTGGAGTATGGGGAAGATGGGGTTACTCATGCTAAGCACCAAGAGTTCCAAATATTTGGCTCTATGCACGGTAACCCTTAGACCTTACAATCTTACAATTTAAGGAGACTTTACATCAACTCCCCACCTTCACAGACTCAATCTTTTCTTGACTGCCACCAATGACAGGGAGCTCACAACATTGTGGCAACCCATTTTTCTCACAAAGTCCTAGAATCTTACCCTTGAAATACACCTCAAAGGCAGTGACTTCCTACCCATTGTAAACACCTCTCTGCCACCAACCAACAAATAACCTGATTAACTCCCTTGAAATGCCCATGCTTTGATATAATTATGCTTTTGGACCCAAATGCAGCATTTCACCTCTTTCCCAAATATATATATATGTATGTATGTGTGTGTATACATATATATATATATATATATCTTTCACCATCCAAATACATTTGATTCTGAATTATTCCAACTAGTTTTTTCCAATGTTTGAGTCACTTGCCTAAGGGTGCAGGCTCTAGGGTCAGACTGCCCAAGTGAAAATACCATTTCAGCCACTTATAAACTGTAGGACCTTGGTTGAGTGACTTAATTTCTCTGATTCTCAGTCTCCTCATCTGCAAAGATAATACCTACCTTCTAAGGATTATGTATTGTGAGAATTAAGTAAGACTAAACAGCCAAAGCATTGTGTTTGGTCTGTGAGAATTAAATAAGATTATATATATAAATAGCTAAGCATGGTGTCTGGTCTATGTAAATGTTCAATAAATGTTATTTCTTGTTATTATCACTAATACCTTTATTCACGATGTCAGTGATGGCTTTAAACATTTTTCCTAGCACCCTAATTTTTAAAATGGACAAAAGCAGTATTGCTCTAGTGACAGCATAAGTGGGTATCCCGGGTCTCATTGTTTCTGCCTGTCCCATTCCCATACCCCTCCTGAGACACCCCACTGGAGCCTTAACAGTCTACTTTGAAGACTGTTAATCATATCATTAATAAATGCTCTCCTAGGAAAGGCCAATCATAGAGATACATGGAATGTGCATTTGTTTCTATAGCTGCTGTAACAAACTTAAGTGTTTTGAAATTACTAGTTCTTGGTGAACTTAAAATGGCTCCAAACAGACCCCTGCTTCCTTTTCTAAGTGTGTATAACCCCTACACCATTTAAATAATCTTTTCTAGTTGATTGCCAGAGAGTGGCCTGAAGCCCATAATTCCTAGAACACAGGTTTTAAAAATCAAGATAAGCTGTGTCTCTCCCTAGTCTTGTGGTGTCTCTCTCCAGAGTTCTTCAAACAGAGTGACAGAGAGTCTGCAAAGACTCCTGCAAGTCCTTTCAGGATCCTGCACTGAAATTCATGTGAGATTGGAGACCTGAGTTATTTCAGAGCTGTGAGGGGTGCCTTCCACTTTCCCCAATCTCCAGTTTCAATCTTTCCAGATTAAAGGCTTTGGCCTTGATGAATTGAGCAACTCTCACAATTTTCTCCGATAACCACCAACACTGTACCATCATCCCCATGCTTTGGACTTCCCATCCTTCCCCACCATCTGACTCCAAACAGCACAATAAAAACCCTCATTTTTATTTTCAGGGGCATTTCAAGGCCTTAGCTCCTCCCAGGTTTAGCCTTTCAGACACAGTTCTTGTATCTTAGCCTTTCAGACACAGGGGTCGTTTGCCCAGGTGTCTGGCTATATGCCCTCTCTTAGTATTTGTGTTTTAAAACCCAAGCTCATCAAAGATGACTCTCTGGAGTCATATTGCTTTCTACTTCACTCACATCATGATTACACAATGGAAGAAACATGGATGCTGGGCTCAGAGACATAGGGACCTGAACTCCACTCCACCTACATCTCTCATTAATGGTGTGAGCTTTATCTCTAAAATCAGGGAAATACCTGCTCACTCTCAGAGCTGCAGATGGGGCATCTTTGTGGATGCCCCCTGTGGACAAGGTTTCACTGAATTTCTCTTGGACATTTTCCCTTTGGTGAACATAGAGTTTTGTCTGTCTGACCTCAATATGAGCTATCACATTGCTTAAAAACAGACAGGCAGACCAACATCAAGTTTGGAGCATTCTTTGAGATAATCCAACATAAGATATAGGCTATATGGCATGCATAATGTTCTCTTTGGGGAGCAAAGGACATTTCAAAATCTATATATAAAGTCATCCTCCAGAACAGAGCTGTCTAGGATGTGTGGGCCCCTAAGCAAATTGTTTCTATGGAGTCCTGACAAATAATCAATTTAATTAAAAAATATATTATAAAACTCATGGGCTCATGTGAGGCATAATAATTTATCAATGAAGACTTGAAAGAATGGGTAAAGAAGAGGTAATTATGTCCTTGTGTATCGCCCAATAGGGCCCATGAAGGTTTTTCTTAGGGTGCAGGCACTGTCTCTTCCTGTTCTTGTCCAGGAACCAGCCCTTTTTGTTCTTTATTGGCAAATGCACCACTTCCAGCAAGTTTTATATCTCCCACCGTGAGAAAAAAATGTAGCAACGCTGTATTTACACCCACTGCCACAGCATTTCAGAACATACTGGTCTGGAAACAATATAGGTCGCTGTGCCTGTGCAGTTTCTTAACAGCATTTTTAGTGCCAGTTACATCATTACTCACAATGCTGTCTCACCCACCATGCCACCTATGAACACTGGCCTCCAGTGACTCAGCAGTTGTTACTAACCTTCACTGACAAAGACCAAAAATGCAAGTCTTACCTAGAATAGGTAGGAAAATGTGAGTGATCATTCATTTTCCAATTATGTAAAATTAACCACTTGACCCACACATGGAAAAGCACATCTTCCAATCGGACCTGGAACTCTTTCAGCCATAATCACTGCATTCCTAGTACAGAACGTGACCTCTTTCACTGTTGACCACATGATGGCCCTCCACTCACAGGTACCAGCAGGAAGCATAGAGAATGGGCCCATGGGAACAGGAAGAAGAGTGGTCCTGTTCACATAAGGAATGTCCAACCCTTGGTCACATGGCTTATGACCAACCCAGAGGAGCACATCACACATTCACCAGATGCAAGAGAGGACACCAATGAGAAGAGCTCATTGGCCATCTCAAAGTCCTCTGGAGACTGGTCAGGGGGTGAGGGAACCACCTGGGGTGCCAGCTGTAGGGGTTGTACAAAGGTGGGGGAGAGTGATAAGGTATGAAGCTTGAGAGGTCAACAGGGATCAGAGGTCAGCAGAGCCAAGTAGAAAGGTACTGGGAGGATGGACAAACCCAGCAGCAGGATCAAGATGTGGAAAAGCACAGAGGTTTGTAAAAAGAAGTCACATCCAGGAAACATCACATGGTCTCTTATGGCTGACTTCATGCATCTGGCTAGGAAACTTGAACTTTATGTAATAATATCTCAAGACAGAGAGACATGGCCAGATTGGGGTGTTTGGATGATCCCTACTACAGCAGAAGGAAAGTCAGCCTGAAAGAGGAGGAGACTGGTGGGTAAGAAACCAAATAAGAGGAGGTTATTTTATCTAGTAGCAGATCAAGAGAGTCAGAACTGAACTTGGGTAAGGAGTCATCAGGTAGGAGAGGACAGGATAGAGACGGCACACACATTTCAGGGGCCAAATGGGCAGAATGTGATGATTGATGGTGGCAATGACAATGAAGATCAGTGAGGAGCCCCGGATGACTCCCAGGTTCTAGCTTTGGAAAACAGTGTCATTCCTGAAACAGGAAATACAGGAGAAGGGGCATGTTGGGCTGGAAAGAGAATTTATTCAGGCTGGGACTTGACGACTTGAAGGAGCTATGGGATATAGAACAGCTGACAGATGAAAGCATGATTTGGATGCCAATGTGGGACATTCATTCATTCATTTAACAAGTGTTTGTTGATCACCTACCTTGTGCCAGATATCAGGGATATAATAATAAATAAGAGATCCTATGTGACTAGAGTCGATAGTCTAACAGGAGGGAGGACACTGACAAGCAGCCAGGACTTACAACGCAGTGCACTGGGTATGATGATGGAAAAGCAGAGGGGGCTGCAGAGACACAGGGAAGAGCCCTGTGACTTGACTCATGGGGTCAGGGAAAGCTTCCTGGAGGAATGATGCACACCCTGAGACATCGCACTAGACAATATAACATAGGAGGGAAATGGAACATGGAAGCGTGTTCTAGGCAGAATGAGCTAAGGAACTGCATGTGCAAGACCTGGAGATAAGAGAAGGTGCAGCTTGTGAGGGCAACGTGAGAGGAGCAGGACAGGTCCCAGTGAGAACCCAGCCCCCTTCAGCCTGTTTGCACACGTCCCCAGGGAAGAGGGCATAAAGCTGGGGCAGAGCCTAGGGTGGGCCTTCACCTGACACTCTATTCTCCCTTCAGTTGTAAGTGTAGAGATGCACTTTCACCAGGGTGGTCATTGAAGCCCCAAGTCCAGCTCCTCAGAGCCTTTCCAGCCTTTATCACACAAGGAAGAGTGAGATAAAAGTCCCGACCATGAGTACAGACCCTTCCTGTCCCTCTTCTTTGCCCTGCCTTACTTCTAACTCAGTGGTAGCTAGCAAGGAGGCTGCCATCTTGGAAAGAAATGAATTCTGCAGTGAGCGTGAGAGCAAGGGAAGGGGACTCAAACACCTGCTCAGTTCCATCAGGGAAACTATTTGTCACCATGAGGCACAATGAAGGGACAACTGGCTGCATTTCAGTCACATTGTGGGGCATATAGGCATGGTATTAATCTGTGTATATGCCCAAGAGAGCCTTCTGGAAGATATTACTCCTCTCAAAAGCCAAGATGTGCAACATGCAAACTCAGGACTGAGTAGAGGCTAAGGCTGCTTTACAATATTTTATAGTTTACCAACATTTTGATGTTCACTGAGCACTTACTGTGCTCCAGGCTTCTCCCAGGTACTTTTGTATCTATCATGAGGTTGACTCATCACAACAACCCTATAGCCCAGACAACACATCCCCATTTTTCAGATAAGTAAACTGAGACCCGGCTGGAGGAAGCTTGCTTCAAATCCATTCCTACGTGACAGAGAGAAAACTGGAACGCTTGCTCACCCACATCCTGCATCAGCTCATGTAAACATCCTGAGAGGCCTGGTAAGGTTGGCAAAATTAATAGCTTCGAGTGAAGCATGCGAGGCTCAGATACACGGCAGAAGTTACCGGAAACGTGTTTCGGCCTAATAAATGTGGCCAATCAGCACATTTTCTGAGGCAGCTCCTCCCGACAAGTAGCATCTCCCCTAATCGCATTCTGACCTTTTAATGAAAAGTAAACGTCCCTTACCTCCGCCCTATTCACTAGGCCAAATCAAGCAATTAAGCAATGTTTGTGTGAGGGGGTTGGTTCTGAGAGCCCGGGTCGTCCGTGAGCAATGATGACAGTGAGGAAGCCCAGCTGGTCCCACTGGGTCTTCCCAGGTCCCCTTGGGCTCCTCTCCCACAGCCCTTTGCACACCCAAACCCCCTGCCTGGCCCAGAACATCCCTGTGTTGCTGCCTAAGACAAATCCACGAGCACATCCCTCAGTCGTGAATGAAGGATTTTCCATGCTTTCTAACCAAACGCTAACGCATGTCCTTACCGCTTAGTGGTTAAAGTTGTAAGAACTGGAGTGACCCCTACCCTTCACCACACACTCACTCTGCGAGCCTGGACGTGTGGCTCTGTCTCTCAGAGCCTCCGTGTTGTCTTCTGCAAAATGAGAACGGTGATAACACCCACATCACAGGGTTAATCAGAATGGACTCGAAAGCTAAGAGAGGGTCTCAGGGCCAGGTAATACTGAGTGCTCAGAAGCTCTTAGTCATTCAACTGTTTTTACTTTATGTTGAAATGTACCAAACACATAAGCACATTGCTCACTGGTTTTTACAAACCTAACACATCCATGAAACCAGCACCCAAGTTAAGAAATAGAACATGTCCAGCATCCCAGAAGCCCTCAGTCTCACCTCACCCCACAGCTTTGTGGTTGCTGCTACCCTCCAAGAATTTACCCCTAACCCTGCTTGGCTTTGCCTGTGTTAGAGATGGCACTATCAGATTTGTTACTGTTGGTCAGTGTGTGCCAGGAACTGGGATAAGGCCAGTAGATGTGTTATCTTAGTCTTCACTCAGCCCTCCAAGGTAGATATACTCACATTATCCCCATGTTATAGATGAAGACATGCAGATGATCCCAGGGAATCTGCAGAAATGCTGGACGTTTAGCAAAATCACAGCATACAAGGTCAACATACGAAAATCAGTTGCATCTCTATGTGCTAGCAACAAGCAATTGGGAATTGAAATTTAAAATACCATTTACAAAATACATAGGGGTAGGTTTTAAAATCATGACATACTTAGGGATAAATTTAACAAAACATGTACGAGAACTATACGAAGTGGCAAAGTGTTGCTGAGAGAAAATAAAGACTTAACTACATGGGAAGTTACACCAGCTTCAAGGACTGGGAGACTCAGGACTGGGAAAATGTAAGGGCACCCCTAGTTCACCTACAATGTCAATGCAAACCCAATCAAAATCACAACAGGGTTTTTTGGTTTTAGTTTTTATAATAAATTGACAATTTTTTAAAATTCTACAATTTATATGAAAAGGCAAAAGACTTAGAAGAGCCAAAATAATTTTGAAAAAAAAAAAAAAAAAACAAAAACAAGTTTGGAAGACTTACATGACCTAAATTCAACACTTACTCTAAAGCTACCATGATCCATCAACTTTGTAACAGAAGTTTGCAATTTGGGGGAAATAAGACCTAATGAGCTCCTACCTCCAAGGTAGAATTCAGAACTCAAATAGTTGCCAGACTCCTGTGCCCCTAGACCAGGGGCACAAGACCGGCTCTCACCAGCTAGACACTCCGGTGGAGAAGGAGTCAGTGGGAGGACTGGCTGTGCATGAGCTCACTGATGGTTTTGCTGGGGTGGGAAACAGCAAAGGCATTCAACTCTCAGGGCAGCATGGCCGCCGAGTCAAATTGCCAGCCCAGGAGTCACACTGGTAGTGATAACAGTGGTGGGTGGCGGTCCAGTCAGGGTTCTGGTGCCCGGGATTCAATGGCAGCTTCAGCAATGGCAGCGGCAGTTTCTCTGTTAAGCCAGATGTGCAGTGTGGTCTTAGATGTTCTTAGGAGCTTGGCCTCAAGCCAATGTCTCCATCACGCCCATTACTTCTGGGAGCTACTCAATATATATTCTCCCTAGGTATGTATTCTGTCATTTGAGAAGAAGGGATGATACAATTCTTAGACATTTATGGGTAATATGAAGAGGATTTAGTGACCTAGTGGCTCAACAGTGACTGACACATAGCAGATACTCAGTAAATATGTGAATTTCTTACAAGAAGGAAGGAAGGAGGGAAGGAAGGAAGGAAGGAGGGGAAGGAAGGAAGGGAGGGAGAGAGGGAGGGAGGGAGGGAGGGAGGGAGGGAGGATAAAAGTAGTGCAAGGGAGGAAAAGAGTGTGGGGTGACCCACAGATGTCAGACTTGGACAGCCTTCGGGGTGGTAGTGCCATCATTGAGACATAAAAGAAGATAGAACAGATTTATGGAGAATATGGAGAGTCAAGTTTGGGAGAGTTGGGTGTGAGTTTTCTCTGGTATATCCAAGTCCAAATTTTCAGCAGACAGTTGGATATTTAGATCCAGAGTTCAAGAGGAAGCTCAAGGCAGCAAATGCCGATATAGAAGTGCCTGGGACAGAGTGGGAAGTGAGCATTGCAAGCAGAAGAAATCCCTGGTAAAAGGGGAAATGACAATGGATGGACTTCTGAGAAGTACCAGCCTTTATAGATGACTTGAGGAAGAGCTGCTTGCAAAAGAGACCGAGAGAAATGGCCAGAAGTTCAAAGAAAACCAGGACCTGCTCTAGAGAGCTGAGCCTGCAAACTGAGATACAAAGAAGTAAGGCCAAATGCCCAGCTTCCCACAGGGGTGGCTCTTACAGTTGTCCACCAAGGGATTCTGATACTTCGAATGACGGTGAAGAAGGGAAGAAACCTCAAAAAGAGGAGCCAGTGTGCATTAGAGGAAACTGAGTCACTGAGCTGTTACTCGCTTGACGTCACATGGCCAGTGACTGGATCTAACCCCTGGTGAGCTGCCTTCAGAATCTGATGGTGGTAATGATGATAATGATGATGATGATGATGATGATGATGACAGGATAATGACAACAATAATAATAACAATAATTGCTGCTATAGTTACAAGCCACCCATTATGCACCAAAACCCATGTTTCGTGCATTATCTTACTTAATCTTCATGACAACCCAATGAGGTAGGGGTTATCATAACCCCCGCCCTTGACTATGGGCATAAAAGGGCCCAAATTACCACCAGGAGCAGTGAAGAATCCTTGCACTAGGGCTCGGGCTGGGACGTGGGACTGCAGGACAAGACGGGGGACGGGCCACCCAACACGGTGGAGCCTGCAGCCTCAGTGCAGGGAGCAGCCCCAGCAAACAGGCAGCCCAGCCCTGGCGAGAAGGACGGTCTGCCCAGGCGAACCGCAGAGGTGTCTGGGACCCTGCCGTTTCCTTCCCTCCGTGAGCCTGTAGCAGCTTGCACAGCCGTACCGACCCAAGTGCTGGCGAGGAAGCCGCCCAGTAGGCTCTGGGGCTCACTTCTCCAGGCCTGGCCAGACCCAGGACATTGACATGAGCTGAGTGTGCGGCTACAGAGTGGGGCAGTGGCTAGAAAGGGATCCCCACAAAAGCCAACCCTGGGGGACATTTAAACAGCACCATGGGGCTCTTTCCTTAGGCTTTCCCTTGTCTTTCTTCCAGAATGGGGAACTGCTGGGCAGTGTTGCCTTTTCTTTTCAGTCCCATTGGAAACAATATTTTAGTACCATTCCTAGTAGCAAAGGTGAGGATCCCCAGTGCCTAGTAAGATGCCTGCCTGCGATACAGTAAAAATAAACATTTACTGAGCCTTACTATGTGCTGGGCAACCATGAACCTTACGTTAGTGGTCACTATAACCCTATGAAACAGGTTCTATTATCATCTCCATCCTACAGATGAGGAAACTGAGGCTCAGAAAGTGAATGCATGTGTGTGTGTATGTGTGTATGCATGTGTGTGTATGTATGTGTGTATGCATGTGTATATGTGTGTGCACATGTGTGCATGTGTGTGTGCATGTGTGCATGTGCATGTGTGTGCGCGCATGTGTGTATGCATGTGTATGTGTGTGTGCACATGTGTGTATGTGTGTGTGCATGTGTGCATGTGCACATGTGTGCGCATGTGTGTGCGCGTGTGTGTATGCATGTGTATGTGTGTGCGTGCACGTGTGTGTATGCGTGTATGTGTGTGTATGTGTGTGCACGTGTGCATGTGTGTATGTGTGTGCATGTGTGTGTGCATGTGTATATGTGTGTGCATGTGTGTGTGCACGTGTGTGTATGTGTGTGCGTGTGTGCATGTGTGTGCATGTGTATATGTGTGTGTGCATGTGTGTGATGTGTATATGTGTGTGTGCACGTGTGTATATGTGTGTATGCATGTGTGTACGCGCACGTGTGTGTGTGCATGTGTGCATGTGCACGTGTGTATGCACATATGTGTATGTGTGTGTGCGTGTGTACATGTGTGTATGCATGTGTATGTGTGTGCATGTGTGTGCACGTGTGTATGTGTGTGCGTGTGTGCATGTGTGTATGCATGTGTATATGTGTGTGCACGTGTGTGTGCATGTGTGTGCGCATGTGTGTATGCGTGTGTGTGTGTGCGTGCGTGTGTGTGTGTGTGTGTGTGTGTAAGAAGGCAGCCTAATTTGGTAGAGACATTTGAGACTCTTGGGCTTGCGGTTTAATTCTGCTGTGTGATGGCTGTGTGACCTTGACAAAGGAACTTCACATCTCTGAGCCTTGGTTTCCTCATCATTTTATCTAAACATCCAGTTATGGGACGAGAAGGATAAAACATGGCTCTGAAATAATAAATTGCCTATGAATGCAATAAAATACAAAGCATGAGTGAGTGGACATACAGACGTGTACACACGTGTGTGACTGAGAACATGGCAGTTCCCCCAGGCGAGATTGTGAGTGTGTGTGCACATGCATCTGCCCACCAGCACACCTATTCAGAACTCACGGGTGCTCGCTCCCTGCCCCGATGCCAGACTGTGGGTCCAGGCCCATTATAGCCTTGTGCCTGTCTTACTTTTAAATTTTTGTTTCTGCAAGGGGACTGCTGCCTCCCAGCTGTGGAAGTCTGGACTATGGCACAGGTGGAAACTAAAGGCTGCTCCCAAAGCAAAGCCACTGTCACAGGTCTGCTCAGCCCCACACCCTGTCCACTTGCCTCCTTTTGGGCCAAACCTGTCCTCAGGGGGAGTTCCCTTAGATTGATTGGGTAAGTAAGTCAGACGTGGCTCGCTGAGCAGAAGGGAACCTCAGACGGTGTGGAGGGGGTGCAGTCAGGGTACCTGCTCCAGGTCTCAATTTACTCTCCACGTAGCCTAAGTAAGTGCACCCTCCACGAAGACAGGAACCTGCGCTTGTCCACACAGAGTGACTATTTCACAAATGTACATTATGGGACATCAACAACCCTCAAAAGTCACTTTTACAAGTCCCGTTTTACAGATGAGAGAACAGAAAGCTTAAGTAACTTCCACAGGGTTGCACAGCATACACCCAGCCAAGGGAAAGTTCTGGTCCAGTTCCATCCTCCACCAAAGCCCGTGTTTATTGCACTCTTCCCAAGAAGCTAGCCATCTGTGGGCACCTGGTGACGTCAAAGACGAGAGCTGGGGCTGGCCAACCTGCCCTGACACGAAGCCTCAGCCAGGGATACTGAGCAAGAGGGTGCTGTCTCAGCCTGGGACGGCGGCCAGGGAGGGCCAGGATGCGGAGACCAGCTTGGGGGTCCTGGAAGACATGGTCCTACCCACATGTTCTGTCTTCTTATCTGAGAGCACCCCGCATCTCTCAGGGTGGGCAGAGCCTGGAAGACTGTTCCAGGTGAGGAGGGTGTGGCCAGTGTGTGTGTGTGTGTGTGTGTGTGTGTGTGTGTGTGTGTGTGTGTTTGGGGGTGGGGTTAGAGATGAAGGTCTATTGAACAGCAGGTGGTAAGACTGGAGAGGAGGCAGGAGCCAGGTCCGAAAATTCTGGGCGAGCCATCTGTTTTGTTTCCCAAAGTGGGTGGCTTCAAACAACAGCAGAGTATTCCCTCACAGTTCTCGAGGCTAGACATCCAAGACCAGCTTCACTCGGCTGCTTCCAAGGGGTCAGAAGCCACCAGGAGCCACCAGGGGCTCCAAGGGAGAGTGGGTTCCTTGCCACTTCCAGCTTCTGGTGGCTCCTGGTGGCTTCTGGCGGCTCCTGGTGGCTTCTGGTGGCTTCTGGTGGCTCCTGGTGGCTCCTGGTGGCTGCTGGCATTCCTTGATTTCAGCCACGTGGCTCCAGTTTTGGCCTCCATGGTCACACTGCTTCTCCTCTTCCGTCTGCATGTGGTAAAATTGCCCTCTCCCTCCCCCTTGCAAGGATGCACGTGATGGTATTTAGAGTCTCCCAGGATCACCCAGGATCATTTCCCCTCCTCAAGACCCTTAACTTAATCATACCTGCAAAGACTCTTTGTCAAAAACAGCAAAAATGTAACATCGATAGGCTTCAGGGATTAAGTTAGCAGGGGCAACTTTTTAGCCCAACACACTTTCTAAATAAGTTCATACTTCATCACGATCGCAGTGGGGCCACGGGGAGGTTTCGAGAGAAGAACATGATGATGACATTTCTTTTCCAAAATAAATGTGAGCTCCTCTCCTATATCCTTGTCCCTGCACAAGATTTCTGAAAAGCTCCAGAGACTTACCATCCTGGGTCACTTCTCACTCCCTGTCCCCCTGGTTTCACTTCCTCATTTCCATGTGATCCCCCACACTCCTCTTCAAAGGCAGAATTAAATCTTCCTTCTTTGACTTCACCCTCCACACTTCACCCCCCAAATTTCACTCATTCAAAACCTTTACTGAAGGTTTGCAGTGTCAGTGTATATCATACGATGCAGACAATGGTAGATTAAGTGTCAGATGCCTTGTTCTTAGACGTTCTTGAGCCACTCAGGCCACCAGGCCACTCTCACTGGCCACCTTCTTCCCAGACTTGAATCTCCTGTCACATTCCAGGTCTGGTTCTCTCCACTATCTCGTACCACTTTTCCTTTCCCTACTCCCCTGCAAACCCCAAATTCCTGTAATTTCTAAGCCTAAACCGTTAAGGTATGTCTGACCCTCTCCAAGTGAACTACTATTTTCTAAGCAAGGGTAACTCTCTCTCCCCCAAAAGATCTCTAAAACCAGCAGTTAAAAAGAAGAATTTTTCATCCCATTGCATGTGTGTGTGTGTGTGTGTGTGTGTGTGTGTGTGTAAGCATGTTATAGGTAAGTACATTTGAAGGGAGACCACATAGGCAAATAGGCACACATATACTCACACGCGCACGCGCACACACACATATGCCCCCCAAGGTCACAGCTCAGTTCTAACTTGAAAGAAGCATGTTCTAATGTCATCACCACAACCAACCTACCTGTCTGGTTTGAGCAGGTAATTAGCGTTCACCAGGATGGCCAGGCCCAGCGCTCTTTCGTGGATCCCAACAGACCTCTTCACAGCAAGAGGCTCAGCTTCGGTATAATTACCTAAGCTTTGCACACTAGTTGCCCTGATGTGATGTCAGTCCCTTTGCATTGTTTATTTTAATTAAAACAGAAATTGCAGGTCTGAGGTGCTTGTAATTATAGCCTATGCACTAAATTGACTGAGGCCCCTAATTAACCTGAAACATGTCTACTTGGCTGGAGGTATAAGTTTGGACTTGACTGGAGCAAGGCATTGCGTCGGCATTGAAAAGAGAACTTGGAAAGAGCTAGTAGACACTGGGCTAGGGTAGCCCTCCTCCAAAAACACAGCTACACGCTGGCCGGCATTCCCTAGGCCACATAGTAGGCTTAATTTCATTTCCAAACCATGTCAATAGACTAAAACACAAAATTCACATGATCATCTCAATAGATGCAGAAAAAACATTTGACAAAATCCAACACCCTTTCATGATGATAAAAATAAAAAAAAATAAAAAAAACTCAATAAACTAGGCATAAAAGGGAGCTTTCTCAACCTAATAAGGGGCTTTTATAAAAAAAACCCTTATCTAACATTCTACTTAATGATGAAACACTGGATGCTTCCCCCTAAGATCAGGAATAAGACAAGGAAGTCCACTCTCACCACTTTTATCTACATTTTACTGGAGGTTCCAGACAGGGCAATTAGGGGGGGAAATGAGATAAAGACATTCAGCTTGGAAAGGAAGAAGTAAAACTATCTCTATTCTTATATGATATAATCTTATATATATATAAATTCCTAAGGAATCCAGTTTTAAAAAAAAACTAATAAACAAGAGCAGAAATGTTGCAGGAAACAAGGGCAATACCCAAAAATCAGTTGTAGTTCTATACACTTGAAATGAACCATCCAAAACAAAATGAAGGAAACAATTCATTTTACAATAGAATCGAAAAGAGCAAAATAGGAATAAATTTAACGAAAAGATGTGCAAAAGTTATACTCTGAAAACTACAAAATATTGTTGAAAGAAATGAAGGAAGACTTATATAACTGGAAAAATATTGCATGTTAATAGATTGAAAGACTTAATATTGTTACAAGGGCAATACTCCCCAAACTGATCTGCAGATTCAAAGCAATCCCTGTCAGAATCCCAGCTGGCTTCTTTGTAGAAATTGACAAACTGATTCTAAATTACATATGTACTTGCAGGTTTCTCAGAATAATCAAAAAAATCTTTGAAAAGAACCAAGTTCAAAGAGTCACATATTCCAATTCGTTTTCACCGTAAATTAGTTTTGCCGTTTTTTAGAACTATGCACAAATGGAATCATACTGTATGTACTCATGTATATGGCCTCTTTCACACGATAAAATATTTGGAGATTCATCCATATGGTTACAGGTATCAGCAATCTGTTCCTTCTTATTACTGAGTAGTATTCCATTGTATGAATATACCACAATTTGCTTATCCATTTGCCTATTGATGGATACCTGAGCTATTTCCAGTTCTTGACTACTAGTAATGATGTCCTGCTAGGCTAGGGACATTTTGAACAAATGTTTTTGTGGACATACCTTTTTAGTTTTCTTGGACAATTACCTGGGAGTGAAATTGCTTAGTCATGGGGTAGATATACGAGTATGTTTGGATTTATGAGAAAAAACAAAAAGGGTTTTCCAAACTCCCACTAACAATGTATAAGAGTTACTCCACATTCTTAACAACATTTGGGACAGTCAGTCTTTTTCATATTAGACCTTCTAAAAGGTATGTAGGGGTATCATATTGTGGTTTTAACTTGAATTTCCCTGATGACTAAGGATACTGAGCACTTGGTGTGTTTCCATTGGCTGGCTGTGTGTATATCTTCTGTTGTGAAATTCCTGTTCAATTATTTTGTCCATTTTATTGGTTTTTTTAAGTCTGTTTTACTTTTGAATCATAGGAGTTCTTTTTATAGCCTGGATACCAGTTCTGGATACTAATTTTCTCTCAGCTTGTGGATTGTCTCCTCACTTCACAGCATCTGTTTGTGAGCAGAAATTTTCAAACTTCAATGAAAATAACTTAGTTTTGCTTTCATGAGTCCTAAGATAATTTTGCCTACCTCTAAGTCATGACAATATTCTCCCATGTTTCCTACTGAAAGCTTTATAGTTTCGTGTATGGTATGATGTAAGAGTTCAAGTCCTTTTGGTCCCGTGTGAATAACCAGCTGGTCTATCGTCATTCATTGACAGACTTTCTTTTCTGCACTGAATTGCTTTGGTGCCTCTATCGAGCGTGAGTTGACCAGTTGAGACTGTTTCTGAGTTATGCATTTTGTTTCATTGGTCAATTAGTAGATCTTTACACCACTATCACACTCTTGATTGCAATAGTTTTAAAATGAGTCTTAAAGTCAGTCTAAATCCTCCAACTTTGCTCTTCTTTGTCAAGATTGCTTTTAATAGTCTGTATGCTTTGCATGTCTATGTAAAGGTCAGAATCAGTTTAGCAATTTCCAAAAAAAAAAAGACCTTCTGGAATTTCCATTGTGATTGTGTTGAACCTATTGGTCAATTTGGGGAGAATTAACATGTTAACGACATTGAGTCATCCTATCCATAAATACTCATTAATTTTAGTCTTCTTTTGACACTCTCAGCAATGTTGTATAGTTTTTAGTATAGAAGTCTTACACTTCAGTTCAATTTAAACCTCAGTAATTTGTTTTGTTTTTGAAGTTCTGCAAGAGTTTGTTTTTTATTTTAACAAATATTTGTTGCTAGTATATCAAAAATAAAATTGCTATTTGTGTATTAACCTTGAATCCCATAACCTTGCTAAATTCCCTTATTTGTTCAGGAGTTGTTTGGTAAATTTCTGAGGATTCTCCACATCATCATGACTCTTGAATATAAATACAATGTTACCTTTTCCTTTCCTGTCTTCATGCTTCTCATTTGGGTTTTTTGTTTTGTTTTTTGCCTATTTGCAATAAATGGCAAGAGACAGGACACCTTTGGCTTGTTCCCAATTTTAGTGAGAAAGTGTTCAGTATTTCACCAATATGATTTTTGCTATAGCTTTTTAATAAGTAGCCTTTATCAGATTGAGAACTATCACTTTGACTCCTATATTGCTGAGTTTTAATCATAAGTGGATGCTCATTTTTGTCAGATGCCTTTTCTCCTTGGTGTCTTTTCTTCTTAATTCTGTGAATGTGGTGGATTACACTCTTGGGTTCTCAAATGTTAAACCAACTTTGCATTTCAGCAATAAACTCTACTTGGTCATGTGTTATTCTTTTTATGTATTACTGTATTTGATTTGTTAATAGTTTGTTAGGGATTTTTGAGACTATGTTCTGCAGGATTTTAATCAGTTAATTCTCTCTCTTTCTCTTTCTCTTTCACTTTTTGGACTGTCTGTCAGATTTTGGTATTATGATTTCACAACTCAGTATCCTAAAATGAATTGGGAAGTGTTTCTTCCTCTATTTTCTGCAAAAGCTTACGTAACATTAGTATAATTCCCTCCTTAACTATTGGAAGAATTCACCAGTGAAACTATGTTAAGCCTTGAGTTTTCTTTGAGGGAAGGTTTTTAACTTTTTTGGTGTTTGTTTATTTGTGTGCTTGGGGAAGGGGATGGTTTTAAATGTCATTCTTTTCTTTTTAGCCTTTTATATACTAGAGCTCTGCTCTGCTGAGGTAGAATCTCCAACTTCCACTGACTTAACTCTCTGACATTCAAAACCAACAGAAGACACTTATGTCTACACAGTAACCCCTCCTTCTCCACAATCTCAGTCACCCCTAGTCACCTGCTGTCCAAAAATATTAAATGTAAAATTCCAGAAATAAACAATCTGTAAGTTTTAAACTGCACGCCATTCTGAGTGGTGTGACGACATCTCGCGCCATCCCGCCTGGGATATGAATCATCCCTTTGTCCAAGTATTGCAGTGCTTGTGCTCAGGTAACCTTTCTTTCACCTAACAATGGCCCCAAAGCCATTCACATAACTTTTATTACAGTAAAGTATTATAATCGTTCTATTTTATTGTTAGTTATTGTTGTTAATCTCTAACTGAGTCCAATTAATAAATTAAAGTTTATCATAGGTATGTATGTAGAGGAAAAAAATAGTATATATGAGTATATATATAAAAAATAGTATATATGAGTATATATATATACTCATCCACTGGGGGTCCTGGAAGGTATCCCCTGTGGATAAGGGGGGACTATTATAGTTTCCAGCAGGCCCTGCTAACCAATCCCTCTTCATTTCTATCCTTATCTACTTATCTTTCCCTGTGGTGCCTATTTCTCTCAGGATCAGTATATTATAGCCCCAACTTTCTACCCTGTCATTTTATAAAGAAAACAGGATCTCCGAAAAGTATGTTGGGGATGGCAAGACTTGGCTGACTTAAAAAGCAATATGCACAGACTTGAGAGATGGCCAGGCAATTTTTAATTACTGCAGATGCTATGTCTCTAAGCCAATGCGAAGACGGGGACAAGGAAAGAGTGTCTCCACTTTTACGATGGTGAGGCCTTACTGTTTCTATGTCTTCATTACAGAGGTTAATTGGAAATCAAAACAGGCTGTTCCAGGGGCAGCTATCGCTAGCCAGATGCCATTTTAAACTGGAAGTTATCCAGCTGAATTCTTTGAAAACCTGCAATGCTTTGCTCTGCAGATGGGCTGCAGGCCTGGCCCCGAGGAAGCGACTGGCACATAGAACACGGCCAGCCCACCGAGGCCCATTTTCCCTGCCGACATTCTACCCCCGTCATCGGCCAAGTGTTATATAGTCACCTGCCCTGATGGTTCTTCTGGAGAAAATGATCAACATGCCCACAGTCCAAATGGAAACCAGACGATTATGTCCTCAACTGCATTCAGAAATGAGGAGCTCCCTCCAGGAATAGGAAAGAGTGGACAATGACAGCCTCAGTGTTCCGAAGTCTTCCTTAACTCAGCTGCGCTCCTGGTTACTCCGGTGGTTTCAGGTCCTGGAAATACCAGGCTGTCGGAACCGGCCCCATTCCCTCTGGCTCATGTGACCCAACTACCATCAAATTAAAACTTGCATGTAAGGTGTCTCTGAAGGAAGGGGAAACACTGTCCTATAAATGCTACAAATCATATACATGTATCTGTGCCTTTACCTGCTAAAATGTAGTTAAAAGGGTAATTTTGAAGATCAAATATCAGGACCTAAGAAGGTCTAATCCTGAGTATACCCTCGATAGTTAACAATATTTTAGAACCCCCATTCAATTAACTCAACACATATTCTTTGAGTGAATGACTTCTGTGTCCCAGGTTCTGTTCCAAGTTCCTAGTTATTTGTCAAAGCCACAAAAACGTGAGCTCCTCAACTAGAAGATGAACTCCAAGAGGACTGGGCTTTGCCTGTCCTGATCACCATGGATCGTCAGGTATTTCAAAGATGCTCAGTTAGTATGGGTCGAGTTCTTTGCATGAATGAATTGACGTGTAGAATTGAACTCCCAAAACAAAAGTTACCTATAGCTGTTTATTAAGAGTCACATTGGCTCCAAAGTTGCAGGTACACTGACCCAAGATGCTATGAAACTTGCCTGAAAGATATAGTTTTAATCACGGCTATCCTAAAGTCAGAGAAGTCTGTCTGCTATTAGAATATGCAGCACTGACCAATGGAATTCTGTAGGAGGAGAGCCTACTTGGGTTAGTCCATTCTTGGCCCAAAACCCCAACTGAATTACTGAGACTGATAGAAGTATTTGGGAGTTCCCTGGTGGTGTAGTGGCTTAAGGCTTTGGCACTGGCGCTATCAACGCTGCGGCCTGGGTTCGATTCCCAGCCAGGGAGCTACCCACATACAAACAAAACAAAACAAAACAAGAAGTATTTGAATCACTAACATGGGTATTTAATGTTGGCCTGCAAAAAGAAGGGAGGAGGTACCTACATCGAAACAGAGATGACAGAAAGAGAGCAGTTGCCAGGTCCCAGAATCCCCCATATCCGGCCCCAGTCCCTGCCTGGGGCCCAGCTGTGTTCTGTAAAAGAGCCCTAGGCCCCTGTGAGCAATCCTCCAATCATGAGAATGGGTTTCTCTCATTTGCAACTTAAGAACCCAAACGATGTTGGAGGGGGTCTCCTGGTGCCTGGCCTGGACCAGCAAGCTTCGTTCTTTCCCGCCATTGACTGAGAGCTTCCTACCTTCTGGGCACTGTTATGCACTCCATAGTCTCGAAACATATAGGGTTGTCAACTGTATCACAAAGCCCAGGAAAGCTGGTATCATTCTTATTTTCCAGATGAGCCCTACAACTGTGAAAAGTAGCATCCAAAATCATAGAGTTAGCAACTGGCAGTGCAAGATTTAAAAGCAGGTCTCTGTGGTGTGTGGTGCCCGAGACCACACTCTCAGCCACGAAGCCACAGCGTGTTCGTGTGTGCGCTGGGGTAGCGATTACATCTTAGGATAACCACCAGTGCCCTGACTCTACTTTTTGCAGCTGCTGAACTCCCTCTGTGAAGTGAGTTCTCTGCCCTCAGCAAGCCTGGCTGACAGGACGGCGTAGGTAGCACGGCGGGTCCCCTGCCCAGCAGAGCCCTTCTGAGTTATAGAAGCACGAGTCAGGCCCAGAGGTAGGTACCAAA
Organism: Lyroderma lyra; assembly: GCA_004026885.1. Lineage (NCBI taxonomy): Eukaryota > Metazoa > Chordata > Mammalia > Chiroptera > Megadermatidae > Lyroderma > Lyroderma lyra. The sequence continues at coordinate 31,523 of PVJL010003033.1, read as the reverse complement.
CTGGGATGACCAGACCTGCCCTGGGTCACAGAAATGTTTGGTTCAAACCTGGCAGCAATAATCATCCCAGGGATACACAAGACACAGGCTGGTGTCAAGGTTTGGGGGACAAAGATACATAACAATGCCTCCTTGCCTCTGGATTTCCAAATAGCAGTGAAGGATGACACCAGATCACTAGTTGAGGGACTGAGAAGGCACAAAAATGTTCTGAATCTGATGCCCACAGTCCAATGCCACGGACAAAATTAATAGCCAAAATGCCCAGATAGCTTAGTCCTTTGAAGGACAACTAACGCGGCCATTAGAATTGCTAATATCAAAGCAAAGATGAAATTCCCAGAAATGACATTCCCAAGCAGACATGTTTCATTTTTTGAACTGTTAACAATGATCATATATTATCAAAAAAAAGCAACACTCTTTTCTTCAAATTGAAGAAAACGTGCAGAAAGGAAGGGATTCTCTATACCTGTGATGTCTAATATGGTAGCCACCCTCACTTGAAGTGTAGCTAATCTGAATGGATATGTGCCATTAAGTGTAAAATACCAGATTCCAAGGATTTACTATGAAAAAAGAAATGTAAAATGCTTTGCTAATAATGTCTCATATAGATTGCATGTTAAATCATCATATTTTAGATGGAGTAGGTTAAATACATTATTAAAATTAACTTCACTTTTTCTCACTTTTTTCTTTTTTTTTTCCTTACTTTTTAAATGTTGTTACTAGACAATTTAAACTAACATGTGATTCACAGTAAATTTCTATTCAACAGATCTGCCCTGTAGAGAATTACAATGTGGCATCTTGTGTATTCGCTTGTTAAAGCCGCCCTAGCAAAGTACACAGACCAGGTGGCTTAAGCAATGAGAAATTCATTTTCTCATGATTGTAAAGGCTACAAGCCCAAGATCAAGGTAGCAACAGGGCTGATTTCTTCTGAGGCCTCTCTCCTTCGCCTGTGGACAGCTATCTTCCCCCTGTGTCCTCACATGGTCTTCCCTCAGTGTGTGTCTGTGCCCTAATCTTCTCTTCTAACAAAGACACCAGTCATATTGGGTTAGGACTCATCCTAAAGACTGTATTTTAACTTAGTTACCTCTTTAAAGACCCTATGTCCAAATACAGCCACATTCTGAGGGACTGGGGGTTAGGACTTCATAATACTAACTGAGGTAGGAGGTGGACACAATTCAACCATAACCATTCAACACCACCCTGGGTCAGAAATTCGTGTTCAGCATTTGCTAGCTGTATGGTACTTAACAAGGGATTTCTCCTCTCTTTATCTGAAATCTCTTACCTTTAAAATGGATCAGTCATTCATTTCACAAATATCCTTTGAGTTCCTTCTGTGTAATGAAGACTGTGTTGGAAACTTGAATAAATCAACTTGAATACAACTTCAATACACCAGCCCGAGGGGCCCCAATGGAGCAAAACAAGTTAGAAACGATAAACAACCTGTGATCGTCCTGTGATTGGGGTGAGTGGAGGGGAGAGGGTTGTGAGACTAACCAAGAAAAGTGTCTGACCCACCCTGAGCACCAAGGGAAGACTCCCCCAGATGTATAACATTCACACTGAGATCTGAAAAGAGGAGGAGTTAGCCAGATATGGGTGGGAAGGAAATATGTATTTCTGGGCAAATACCCAGACATGAGAAACAGCTGGCCTAACCATAGAGAACTGAGGATCAGCTGAGGGCAGAGCAAAAAGCCACCGCTGAGGAATTGAGACCATCTTCCAAGAACAACGGGGAGCCCTTGGAGGTTCTAAGTAGCGGAGGGCCACAGTCTGGTCTATGGGGCCCCTCTGCATGAAGAATGGATTGAAGGCAGAGTAATATGTAAGCAGGAGGCCAGTTAGAAGCCGCTGCAAGGAACCAGGTGCCCGGACCCCAGCAAGGGCAGAGGGGTAGGGAAACATGGACACCGTCAAGCACATGTTCTTGCAACAAATACTTACTGAGAACCTTGCATTTGCCAGGTGCTGTGCTAAGCCCTGGGGATTCTGCAGAAAACAAAACAGACAAGATTCCTACTTTCACAAGCTTGGGATAGCAGGGTCCACAGAGAGCATCCAAATCACGGCACACGTGCCAGGGAAGAAATACGAAGGGTTTCACGGGGTAACCCTACTGGAATTGTGGATCGCGTCTAAGTGAGCTGAAACCCACAAAATGTAGGAGTTAATTTTGCAAAAGTAGGCAAGGGGGTATCATGCGCCAGAGCCCTGTCGGTACCACAGAGAACTCTCAAAATGGAAAGGCTGGTGTGGCAAGAGGATAGTGTGATATTACTGTGATAGAATCACTGGGACCTCGGGGCTGATTAGAGGGAAGGAGAGGAAGTGGTTAAAAATGACATCAGATTACCAGCCTGGGCCACCAGGAACATGCTGCGCCATGTACCCGGAGAGAAGGCTAAGGAAGAGGAGGAGCACGTCGGGAGGGTGATGGAGCAGGCTGAGGTCAGTTGGGGACATGGTAAGTTGAGGTGACTGAGATACTGACCAGGGTCTAGTGACTAGACAGTTGTGAAAATTAACAAAATCAGTGTGCAAGGCATGTGGCACATGGTATGTGCTCAATAAACGGTAGCAACCAGCATTGTTATTTGTACCCTGATTCCGATATGATCGCTCACAATTTGTACTGAAACTCTCCTGGTTATTTCATCTGTCATCCAAACCAGGACACTTCTGAGAGTCAAAGCGAGAACTACTCGTGATTACACTAGGAACCAGAATACACCGGGGCTGTCTCTGGGCACACAGGCATGCCTAGTCACTCTAAGCTTAACTGAAGAGCTCCCAGAGAAGGGGTGCCCTCAAGCCTGCAGAGGAACAACAGAGGCTCAGGAGCCCCAGGGGCTCCCCCCGCCCCCATGACCAGGCAGGCTATGGGGAAGGAAGAGGAACTAATTCTTGCTTTTCTCTGGATCCACCTGCTGGTCCTGCCCACTCCTGCAGTGGCCATTGGAAGTGGAGTTTCCTTTGGAAACACAGCAAAGGGAAGGCCAGCCCCAGGTGCGCTGTGAAGGCAGGGCTGCAGAGGCCAGGCGACGTCCGGAGCCTGTGCTGGCACAGGCCCACCCGGCTGCAAGGGGGACGCAGGAACCACTTGCCTGCCGGGAAGGGACCGAAGAGACACGTGGGCGTGTCTGCTGCCTTTAGCATCTGCCTTTTGTCCTTCTCTCTGATCAAATGACAAGTCAACTGGCTAAAACCAGGATTCAGTTTCCCGCCCACAAAATCCACATGCAAATATATCAAAATATAATTTTATAGAAGTTCCACGTGCCTTGTGGAATCCTGGGCACAGGCCCTTTTATCTGGAGAGAACCTAGAACCCCTAAGTATAGTAGTATTTGCAATTCTATTTACTATTTGTTTCTCTTGATTACAAAAATACTATTTTTTAAGAGTTTTATCAAAATTATATAAACAAAAAGAAAAAAATAACAGCTTCAATCTCAGGGTTCAGAAATAGCCACAGAGAAGGTTTTACTTTGAATCTCTTTTCTGTGCAAAATTTGCAAGTGAATCAGGAACCTACTGAATAATGGTTCACATTGAACTTTTTCTGCTTAACATTTGCCTTGAGCACTTCAAGTTATTAGGTATCTTTCTGTAATATAAATTTTGAGGGCTGCAGTTTTCCATTTTTGTGAATGTACCAGTGTGTATTGAACAAATCCGTTCTTGGAGTATATGGTTTCTGATTTCCCGCTCTTATATAAAATATAACTATAAAGAATAATCTTGAATATGTTTTTATTTATATCATTTACATCTCTGATATTTTGTTAGTATAAATTCTGAGAGGTGGAATTAATTAGTCAAAGAATATTATGTACATTTGAAGATTTTTTTTCTGCTCTGTTGACAAATCCAGGAGATTTATTTTCCCACATCCAGTAAGAATTAGGTATTATTACATTCTTTTTTTCTATTTATCAACTTGATCGATGAAAATAGTCACTTCTTACTTAATTGGCATTGTTTCACTAGTTCAATAATTTTTAAAATTATTTCCCAAAAAATAATGTATTGAAGAAAGAAAAGGGATCTTGCACTCTGATGTCTGGTTAGTTCGAAATGTTCACACAGCCCTCTGGACTGCTGATTCTTTGGGACAAACCTATGACCACAATTTCATAGAATTTTCTATCACATCTCCGTTGGCTTATGTCATATTCATATACGCAATCCTTTAAGATTGGCAAATCTACATTAGTTTCCTAGGGCTGCCACAACAACTGACCACAAATTTGGGGGCTGACAACAACAGAAATTAATTCTCGCATAGTCCTGGAGGCCAGACATCTGACGTCAAGGTGCCCGCATGGCTGTGCTCCTTGCAGAGCAGGATCGCCCAACCTGCGGCCCGTGGGACGCGTGCGGCCCAAGGCGGCTGTGAACGTGGCCCAACACCAACCTGTAAACTTTCTGAAAACATTATGAATGTTATGCACAGATTTTTTTTCTTTTTGAGCTCATCAGCTATCGTCAGTGTTTGTGTATGTTATGTGTGGCCCAAGACAGTTCTTTTTCCAGTGTGGCCCAGGGGACCCCAAAGGTTGGACGCCCCGGCTCCAGCGGGACCAGCGGGTAGCCTTCCTTGCTTCTTCCCACTCCTGGTAGGTCCTGACGTTGCTTAGCTTGTGGCTGCATCACTCCAACTTCTGTCCCTCTTCACGTGGCCTCTTCCCTGTGTCCCCGTGTGTCTTCTCCTTCTCTGTCGCTCATAAGGGTGTCTGTCATTGGATTTAGGGCCCACTCAAATCCAGGAAGATCTCACGTCAAAAGTCCTTACCTTAATTACTTCTGAAAAGACTAGATTTCCAAATAAGGTCATAGTCCCAGGTTCTGGGGATTAAGACTTGGTGTCTTTGGAGGACACAATTCAACCCACTGCCCTTCCAGGGCAGGCTGTAGCTCAGAGCCTCTTTTGAGGTTCCCCCCCACCCCGTGATGGGTTTCCTCCAATCCCATTAGATGGATAGTAAGCGCCCCTGTCCCAGCTACCCCTGGTGTGTGAGAAACAGAGAGGAACCGCCGTAAGCGAAGGTGGGAATTGTTTGGTTTGAAGAGAACAAGAGTTTCACTTTCACTTTTTTCATCCAACCTTTGTTGCTATGAATAAGGCAACCTGCTGACTTAGGGTGAGCCGGGCCAGAGAGGAGCAGGTGTCCCACGTTGGCCAACTCACAGCACCTACGTCAAAACCTCAGACTCCGGAGGAAAGGAAGACCAAAATAAATCAACTGCAATCAAAACGAGTACTAACAAGAAGTGTAAAACAAATGCTTCCTAGGGCAGAGAAGGTCCTGAGAGAATCCGGAAGGGAGGGGACATTTGACCTGGACAAGGACGGATGAGTGAGTGTCCCCGATGTGGGTCAGGAGGGAGGGGCACTGCAGGCACAGGGATCAGAGTGGCCGTGCACACAGGAGGGCCTGCTGGCGTGTCCAGAGCACGAGGGCAGCCCAGGGCCAGACCTAGCATTTCCAAACTGCAAGGTTTTATTGAAGAGGGAAAAAACATACAAAATTATAAGTAACCCAAAGTGAAATAGAATGCTGAGCCACCTCCCCATAAAAAGGGCAGATCTTAAAGGCTACCTAACAGCATCATTCCATTTATATGAAGTTCTAGAACAATCAAAATCTATAGTGATAGAGGGCAGACTCATGGCTGCCTGGGGCTGGAGTTGGCAGGGAGGTTGACATAAGAGGCTTGAGTGAAAGGTCGGAGTGACAGAAATGGTCCCTGGCTCCGCTGGGGTGGTGGTCATTTGTCAGACCCACAGCTTGGGCCCTTACATATGCACATTTCATTGCATACAAATTATACTTCCATAAAGATGATCTTGAAAATAAGCAAATAAAAATTTATGTACAAAGGAGAGCATTCATTTAGAATGAGAAAAGAAATTACAACTAATTACAAATTTCAAAAGCTAACAGATACCACAAACACAGTAACATCCAGAGCAACAGCCATGTTGCCTGGCAGTTAGCTGCGTGACAATTAGCTGCCTGACATGTGTCTTCACAACACTTCCTCCCTCTCCTATTCTGACTTCATTCTTTTTATTTCCACACATGTCGAGAATGGCGCAATTTTTTAATATTGATGGCTGATCAAAGTGTGTTTTTTATTATTGATCATTTAGAAAATGTCTTTCAGCTTTATAATCCTTTGTTGACGTCCTCTATATTTTAAGATTGTTACAAAATTTGGCAGTCTTTATCACGTTTTCTCACGTTTGCATTCTGAAACTTGTGAGAATTTCCACAGGATAGCTTCTGGCCCTGCGCATTTCAAACCTGGTTTCTCCTCCGTAGTTTGGGTGCCCCGGGACACATTCATGTCATGACACAGCCTCTAGCCCCAAACCTTCACGTCAAAATATGTCACATGTCACATGTGAGTTGGCATAAGGGCTGGTACAAGCTTCCCTGGAAGCAATTTCTACACCAGGATGACTAGCAATTACTTAATTAAACGTGCAAGAAACTACATATCTCATAACTCTGAACCCAAACTAAGTGTCCCTCCAACTCAACTTGCTCTCAGCCAGACCCCCAAACTCCCTGGAGCCATTCTGACAGTAAGATGAGACAGAGGGATAGAAGTCAGAGGAAAAGGACAGAGCCTTAGCCTACCTCAGTTAAAATACCTGACTTTTGCAAATCTGGCAGACACATGTGACTCTGGGAACACATGGCTAGGACCCCAGCAAGGGCCCTGAAGTGATGCGTCAGCAGGTGCACAGCCGAGCTGCCTGGGGGGCGGGGCGTGGTCTAGATAATTTTGGAAAGATTATTTTGGGAAAGTGGCTGGGACTCGTCGGTGGAGGGCTTTGAAAGTCAGGTGACAGAATTCAGCCTTTAACCTCCAGGCAGAGGGGAATCACAAAAGCTTTCCTTTCAGGAAAAAGCTGCATTACTTTGCTTTAGGGAGACGACTCCGGCAACCATGGAAGAGGTGTTTGGGAATTTTTCTGTTTATTGTAGTTTCCTCCTTTAACTCATGGAGTTTCCTACGGACCCCCCACCTTCCCTGCCTCCCTCCCCCAAAATAGACTTAACTTTAAGTGACTATGCACTGAGAAAACTATGTAAAAGATTTTGCAGCTCACTTTGAAAAGAGAGCCCACCTAATTTGGCCACACTCCCATGGATTACGTCAGGGGAGTCGCTGAGGACAGAGACCGTGACGTTACAATGCCTGAGTTCCAAATCTGGCCTTGCCACTTCGTGGCTCTGACTTCGGGCAAATTCGGTAAGCTCCATGGCCCTCCTCATCTGTCAAACAGGAAAAATAACAGAAGCTGAGTGTGGAGTTACCGTGAGGGTGCAACGAGCTAGCACACTGACAGCCCGTAGCGAAGTTTCTGACTCAATCGGTGTTAGCCGCAGTCATTAATTCTTTGACTGGTCTCTCCCCCACCCCCACGCCCACCCCCCCCACGCCCACCCCCCACCCCGGCAGCTATGCTTCACGGAAGCCTCACCTCAGCAGGGTCTCTTTCATGGTTCCTTATCACCACGTCGTCGGGGGTGAAAAAGCTGCGACTCAGGTGCTGCAGCCCCTTTCCTGAGAGGAAGACTTTGCGGGGTGGGGGAGGTAAGGTGTTAGGGAGATGAGTCACCACTCGGAAGGGACAGAGAGAAAGCCAAGCCAAGACAAACTGTATTAGTCAGGACTCTGGGTTTCAAGAGACAAAAGCCCAAGTCAAACGCATTTAGGAGCAGCAGGCTGTGTCGGCTCCCACCACCTAGGAGACAGGAGCCACATCTGCATCCAGGAGCTCACAAAATGCTGTCAACTGTCCCTACTTTTCTCTCAGCAGGATGGCTTCTGTGTGTTCCCTTATTTTCTCCTCTAGTTATCATGATACAGAGGGAGATGAAAATGTCCCCAAAACACCATTTCTACTTAGCAAAGCCCAGACTAAGGAGGGCATACCTACACATCAAAACTGAGGGAGCATTCTAGGGGGCTCAGGTCATGTGGCCAGAAAGGGCTGGATTCTGTCCCCGGCAACTCCACCAGAACCCCAAGGAGGGTATACCCCCAACAGAAGGGGTGAAAGGACACAAACCAGGCAGAGATGACAGAGGCCACTTTGTAAGGGTTAGCCAGGTTAAAGTAAGCCATTCGGTCTTCAAATGCCACAATTTCCATTTCAGGGCTCGTCCCCTTCCAGGAGATCCAGGCTTCAGACCGTGGGAGTCTGTCCCCCGCCCGGACTCCGAGGCAGGCTGCCACCTGCTTCCTACAAGAGGCAAACCGGCTCCGAGGCCTGGGCTGCGGCTGTGGGCACCGAGTCAGGCGCTGGGCGTTCTCGGGCTGGGGAGGGTGCTGAGTCAAAGAGCCTGGGGCCTGGGCTCGGGCGGCTCAGCCCCGCTCCTTCCAGATGGGCGGTACGGAAAGGTCCAGAGGCGGTGCAGGGCCGCCGAGCACGGCCACTAATTGGAGATGGCAAAACGTTCAGGGGAAGTTCAGGTGCCAAATGCCTCTCCTAGAGGCGCATTTAAAGTGTCTGGGGATTGAGCAACCTCTCCGTAGCAGGCACACCTGGGGAGCTTCCCAGCAGGGGCCACGCTGGATCCACTCCCCCCACCCGAGGGAGAATCCTGGCACCCACACTCCTGTCTCCACCCGCTGCAATCTCAGGCAACTTTCTCTTACCTCGCTGAGCCTCAATGTCCTTATTCACAAGATAGAAATTGGAAATTTCTCCTGGAATGATATTCATAAGAAGATCATTTGGGGTGTTTTCTCTTAAGTCAGTGTCAGTGAATTTAATGTTTCCTAAAAGTGTCCCCTTCAAAAAGAATTCCAGTATTTTGGTATGGAGGGACTCACGCATGGTCTCGTGCTTCGTAGCGTCCATATGCTGCATGCAAGTATGTGTCACCGGGTCCTCTTTCCAGTTATTTGCTTTAACAGAAGCGTCAGCTTCTGATGTGTGGCTCCTCCTCAATGTCTGTTTAGTGACTAACTTTTGCTCTTATTATTTCCTTCCTCTGTTGCTAAACTTTTGGGGGGCTTAATCTATCATTTCTTTTCTATCTTCTTATTATAAGCATCCAAATGTATAAATGTCACTCCAAGTACCACTTTTGTGTACATCCTACAAGTTTTGATACATAGAATTTTCATAACTATTCAATTGTAAATCTTAACTATATTACATACTTTATGGTTTCTCATCTGAACCATGGTATTTAGAAGTGGGGTTTTTTTATTTTATTTCAAAAAGACACATACTTTTTTAAAAGCTACCTTACTCACCATTGTATTCCCATTGTTTCTACATTAATAACAATATCTGGCATGTAACAAATGATCAAAGATTATTGGAAGGGAAGAAGGAAGAAAAGGAGACAAGGATGAAGGAAGGGAGGTCATAGAGTGACCCTGATTGGTCTGAACAAAAATGTAAGAGCATGTTCTGCTGTCAGGAAAAATGTTAAGATGATTAGATGGACACAGAGCAGCTCATGCCCCCAGGCCCAACCCTGAAAGTCTCAGAGGAATTTCAGGAATATCTGAGTCTTAGACCCAGATCTTCTGCCCTCTACAGCTCATCCCCTACAAGTGCCAGCCAAACGCCCACCCCAAGCTGGACAAACACAGGGCATCCAGAACCTCCCAGCAGCTCCCTGGTAGGGACTCACTCGCAGACCACTGCACAGAGCATAAAGGAATAGCCCTAATGCTCACAGCAGAGTTGGGGAAGCCAGCAGTAGGGCAGATGCGTATAGAAGTTCTCTCCTGGCTGTGGCGCTGGCTGCCTTCCTTCTGCATCTCTTTTAAACAGTTTTCTTGTGTCTAGAGAAGTCTCAACAGCCATGGAACCAAACACACTGTCTTCAACCCTCGTTCCCTTGCAGTGGAGTGACAGTCTTCAGCCAGGCTGGTCACACACAACACGCCCCACCCAAAGTCACACTCCGTCTCAGACAGGCTTTTTCAATGCTCCCAACAACCCTTAGCCCTGAGCTGGCCCACTGCCCACGTACTCTCAGATCCATTCGGTGCCCTTCCTCTGCTCTGCTCTGGGAACTACCTTTCCCAGGGTCCCTTGTCCTCTGGCTCCCCAGTAGTTTCAACCAGTGGAAAACACTGGAGAAGAGTCAGAGGGGAAAAACTAAGGCATGTCTCTCCTTTTCTGTCTGCTCCCTGTGGCCTCTCTGGTGGTGATTACCTCGCCTCCATGTTCCCTCTCCCACTGGGCGTAAGTCACCAAGGTTTTAGCTTCTGCTGACGGCCCTGACTCCTGGGATCCAATGACAATACCTCTTCCCATTGTACTTCCTCTCTCAGGGTGGTAGCAGCTTCCTGTCTTACTTAAATCTGAGTGCCTCTCAGTTTTTTCCGCCACCTGTATGACTAATGTCCTGTATTAAACTCCCTCGGTTTGAAATACCTACAGCAGTGCCCATTTCTTGGCTGGGAATTGATTAATACAAACCCACTTTATAGATGGACCCTTGAAATGAAGATCAGAGAAACGAAAAAAAGAAAGTGTAGCAATCCCAGTAAAAAAAAAAAATACCTGCCCAGAGCCTGGGGTCAAGTCCAACTCTGACAGTTGCTTACTCTGAGATCGGAGCCTGCTTTCCCATTTACAGATGAAGATGGTGGGGAATGGTCACACCCCCTGTGCAGAACTGTTGCGAAGAATAAATCTAGTATTTCAGCTAAGCAGAAAGCCTGGCACATGGTCACACAGTTAAAAAATGGTAGAACTGGGATCCAACTTTCCTATTCAAATGAACAACACCCTGACAGGATTGTTCATTCATCAAAACTGTCATGAGTTCTACAGCACTGCTCTGTAGCCAGAAGAAATGCTGCCCCATCCTCTGTAAGGGGCTACACGTGCAGAAAAACAAATCCTCCCCCTAATGAGTCGAGTAGTTTTCAGTATTTCATTGCATTTTTAAATTATTCTAAAAATCGCATCCTCTTAAGTAATATGGGAGGAAATACTCTTAGAAAGCTAATAATCTCCCTTAACTTTCTTCTGCAAAGATGGTACCAGGCTATTACCCCATGCTAATTAGTCTGGTATAGTCCTATGTACTTTTTACTGTATTTATAGAACATATACAGGGCTTGAGTTAGTCTGTTTTCTGATTTTGTTTCACAAAAAAATAAGATCTTACTACATAAATTACATGGCAAGTTACATTTCTTAGTCGACAATCATTGATTGCACTCCAGAACATTCCATTATATCTGATTCTTTCCAATAGCTGTATCATATGCCTAGCACAATGTGTTCAACCATTCCCCTGTTAATGAGTGGGAAATACACATTCACAGTGTTAAGCCATTGACCCTTGCGATGTTGTTTGTCACAGCAGTTAGCATTACTCTGATCCAGTGGCTCTTGAAGTGTGGTTACCAACAACCAACTGCACCATCACCTGGAAAACTGTTAGAAATGCAGAATTTGGGCTCAGACCTACCATATGAAGAACTCTGTTGGGGTTGGGCAGAGTAGAAGGTGTCCTAGCCATCTGTGTTTTAACAAGCCCTGCAAGTGCTTCTGACACATGTTCGAGTTGGAGACCCGCTGCCCTAACTCACAATACATCATGCACAGCCTGCAAGGACCATCTCCATTCACAAACAATTGTAGCAATGCACCTGGGTGCCAGCTTATTTGCAGAAAGTGTGTTTTCAGCATGTAAGAATCTCTAAGAAGTTTCTAGACATGTAAAATCAGATGAAGTGTTCAAACAAGCTACCCGGCAACCTTTAATTAATTAACTCATTCATTCACTCTTTCAGGATGGATTGACGTCACAGTCACAGACAGAATGCATATATATGCCCCTGTCTCACATATTCAGGAAACTGTGACAAGCAAATCTTCCCCAAATGGTCTGGACACCTGATGCGATTCTTCCTTAAGTGCAAAAAGGTTGCACTTGGTGAGTTCTGGCTGCAAAACCATCTGGAACATTCAGGCATGGAAGTAATAACAGTGTGAATGCATGTGGTAAGTGGAGGCCCAGAGCTTGTATCCTGGACCCATCACTCATCAGAACTTGCTGAACCTCGGTTTTTATATCCCTAAAACTGCGGGGTTCATAAACCTACCTATGAGGCTGTTGGTCCCAATTGTACAGTATAGCTCCCCAAGGGAAGTCCGTTGGTCAACCTAGTGTTCAACACATCTTTGTGACAGTCGACTGATGGGAAAATGAGGAATTAATTAATAAGTTATCTCATGAGAATGCCATTTTACTGTGCTGCCTTTGTTTCAAGAATTAGAGCATGTGTCCCTGCTGTGTTCTGCAAGAGGCCCCTGGGAGGCAGGCATGAAACAACCCGAGAGTTCCGAAGACTGGCTCCGGAGCTGTGTTTTAACAAGCACTGCAAGTGCTCCTGAGGTCAGGAGCTGTGACTGACAGGTGTAGAAGTGGGGGCAGGGGGTTTCAAACTGGAGTGTGCATTAGAACCCCCTGGAGGCTGTGGAAACACAGATAGCTGGCCCCTGCCCCAGATTTTCAGATGAAGCAGATGCAGGGTGGCACCTGAGAGGTGGCACTTGTAACACAATCCAGGTGCTGGTGCTGCTGGTCCAGGCCCACACTTTGAGAAACACTGAGTTAAGGTAATGACAGATGCAGTAGCAAACTTCAAAATGTCAATGGCTTAACACAATGAAAGTTTATTTCCCACTCCAGTAACTGTCTGAGCTGGTTGCTCCTGATTGGTGAAAGTTGGGAACTCTGCTCCACACAGTCACTCAGAGATCCAAGCTGATGGAGGCTCAACATAGTCAGCATGTGGCTTCCAAGATCACATTGAGTGTTGATATCCCTCTACCCCTGATAGATGAAGAAACAGTGCAGAAGCTCCACTCTCTTCCTAAGCTTCTCAACCAGAAATAAATGCACATTGTTTCCATGCACGTGCTGTATGCAAGGACTTGTCACTCAGCCTCACTTTATATGAGAGGACCTGGGAAACGCAGCCCTTGGATGGGGCAGTTGTTGCTCACTTCTTCCTAGGCTATGCAAGGGAAGGACATGCCAACTGCCACTGCTGCCCAAGACAAGTTCATTCCCATCTCCAATCCCTGGGCCTGGCCCCTGAAATGTGGGTTAGCTCAGCCACCACTGCAAGCCAGATTCCTATAACTGAAAATCTACTGCCAGCAAAGCAAACTGTGGGAGAAGTGGGTGAAGGGGGAGCAAGTCTATGGAGAGATGTCTATCCCTCTACAGATCCCTTCTCAATGACACAAGCTTAAGCTCACCAGTATCTTCTCTCCCTGCCCTGCTCTTTTAGGTGCAGTGTGATGTATAACAACCACAGGCTTGCAGTCAGATGGACAAGCCATCACTTCCTAGTTGTGTGACTTTGGGCTTCTGTGACCCTGATGTTTATTGAGCACCTACTAGACGCCAAGCCCATGTAAACTCCACTATTCCCAGTCACTTTCCATATAGATAAATGGCTCCCACATCCAGCTCTGCATTAGAATTCCCTGGTGAACTTTAAAAACATGGACAACAAAAGTATTTATTTTAAAATATTACACTTACCAATATAATATTGTATATCAACTATAATTGAAAAATAAAAATTTTTTAAATATTACATTTATCCTAAAGTTCTAAATCACTTGGCAAAAAGGCCATCTTCTGGTCTAGCATGCATGTTAGGCAATTCAAAAGAGAAAAGATATTGGAAGCCACCATAGCCTGGGTGATTGAGGTACAGAATTACACTGAATCCATTTAGCTAAGCTACATTTCCCAGGATTCCCCTTCCTGCATAGTTCTGAGTTGCTTAGGCCCCAAGGGATATGTTGCATGAGATTTGGAAGGCAGAAGTGAAGCAGAAGCATCCAGATTTTTTCATATTCAAGAGGTCGGTGTAGGTCCCCAGGGTTATTGCAATGCACACATGTTGTTGCTGGTCTGGGTGACATGGGGCAGCTCCTCCAACTCCCACCAGGTTTCCTGCCTCACCTTCCCCAACTCTTGGGCCAGGAGCATGTTGAGCTCTGTGACAAAGGGCATCAGCTTCTCCATCAGGTCACTAGCATCATTGGAGCTGGGGACTCCGAGGAAACGGGAGCCACAAGTCGCTGTGTGTTCCAGCTCAGACTCCACGTGTCCTTCCTCTCCTGCCCATTTCTCTTTCTCCTTCTCGCCTGCTTGCCCTGTCGACTTCAAACCTGTGCACAGGTGCTGCATCGTCCCTGAGCCTGTTTGACCAGCTTCCAACATCGCGTGGGCCCAAACCCTCAAAACCAAGCCCTTGTTTTATAGCACCCTTAGTGGTTTTTGCTTCTCTGCTTGAACTTTGACTGGTACAGGTGCTGTTCTTTCAGTATTCTCATTGAAGTTTCCCAGCAACCCTGTGAGCAAGGTCTTGTTGGTCCCATTGTGGAGATGAGCAAATCGAGGATCAGAGAAGCTAAGTCACTTGTCCAAGATCTCGCAGCCAGTAAGGGGGAAAGGAGGCTGGGAGTTGAACCCAGGCCTCTCAAACTCCAAAGTGCTCTTTACCATTGTGATATTTTGCATCCTCCGTAAGAAGAAAACTGGACCCCATGAGGTGGTCACCTCAGCACTGGGTTCTCCCCTGGGTCTGTGCCAGGTTTCCACCCCTGTCCCCTCCACGATCCATGGCTCTGGGGGAGGGACTTCCTTGACCAGGGCCTACTGGCTGCAAAGAGTGGCTATTGCAGTCCCTTCCCTTTTGCCACTCCAGCTCTGGCCAGAGCTCCCTGTGCATTAATTACACCATTTTATCATAAATCAATAAAAGAAGGGAAAATGCTTTCTTGGAAGATTCTAAACAAAATTCAGGAGAAAACCTCCCTGGAACTGCTCTGCTTTCGTGTATTGATGAGCGAGGTGGTGCTGCTGGGCGGAGGAGGTCCCCGCTGTGAGGTTCAGAGGCCTGCCCGGGAGAGATGTGCAGAGAGGCGAGCAGGAAAGGAAACAGATCAAAGTGGAGAAAATGACCGAAGGGAAACAAACACAAACAGCGAAGAAAAGTAACCAAGAGACAGAGGGAGAGAAAAAGAAAGAGGCACAAAAAGAGAAAACAGAGACAGAAAAAGTAGAAACATAGACCAGAATGGAAACAATAGGTATAGGGGAAGTGAAAATGATGGAGGAAGGAGGGAAGTGAGGGAAGAGTGAGAGACAGAGGGAGGGAGGGAGGGAGTCAGGTTCCTACATAATTAACATACTTTCTCCTGGTCCCCAGTTCCTTGGGGGAGGCTAGAGTGGGACCCAACATGGCCAATGGGGAAGGAAGGAGCCTTGGGACACTGGGTCTAGCATGCTGGCCACATTTGACACACCACCAAAAGGCAGACATCTGCTCTGAGTCACTGCCCTTCTTCATAGCCCCACCTGCCCTACCTCTTAGGCTAAAGCTCCAGGGATAATTACAGAAGTCCTGCCCAAATGGGGATTTACGAGCCTAGGGAGAGCCTGGCTGCTGGGGGCAGGGCGGATGTGAAGGGGAGATGGTCCAGCCATCCACTGAGCTCGGCACTGAAACTTTCTGCCACCTGGAATGAGCCCAAAAGCCCCCACAGACAAAAGCTGTCTGAGGTCACAGAGATAACGGGAGGCCCCTCCAGGCTGAAGCTTGGGCCACGAAGCCAACTCCTCCATCATTCACTCAATGTTTTCACCCTCCACAAAGCCCTCTACCTCCCCACCGAATGTTTGGTTCGTCCGCCATCTTTCCCACCTCTTTGCCACCCCTTTGCCAACCATGTTCCCATCTGTCAATATTTCCTCCTAACATCTCCTTTGCTTATCTACCATCCTCCATTTACCTACTTCTGCCCGTCCAGCCATCAATCCATCCAAAGCTCCATGATTCGGCCCACTCTTCACCCACCTACCAACTCCCCTACCCAGGCCCTCTTCCCTCCACCCCCCCTCCCCTTATCAGCCAACTGCCCCACCTCTCTATTAGTTCCTTCAAACTCCACCACCCCTTCAGTCACCACCGTTTCTTCCATCCAGCTGCCAATCCTTTCATTCACAATTCAGCCCCTTGATCTGCCAACCCTTTCCCCACCTGACGTTCCCTCCACCTAAGCACCACCTCCATCTATCTGCCAAACTCCCCCATCCAGCCACCAGCCCCTCCACCCATCTGCCAGCTTCCCCACACATTTGCCAGCCCCTCCCCCTTTCTCCGACTCCCCACTACTGGCCCCCCTATCCCTCTCCAAAGCCTCCATCCACCCACCCAAACCGCCAACCCCTCTGCTAATTTATTACCCACCTCCACCAATCCCCACACCCACACAACTCTGCCGTGCATGGGTCAGCCCTCCCTCCACCTATACACCCAATCCCTGTCCCATCCACCAATACTGCCCCCACCCACTGTCCCATCGCCCGTCCATTGGCAATGCTTCCCCTAACGTGCCATCCGCTTCCGACAATGCCTACCGCTGCAGCTGCCTCTCAGTGCACCCGCTGGCTTCACAAAGGCCTCAACCCAGACCTAAGGGTGGTTCAGTGGAAAGAAACTGGATTTGTAGCCTCTACAGAACTGAGAGACGATCAGTTTGGCACACACCAGTGGTACAGTTCAGCCCAGTGCCCCCACGCCTCCTCATCACAGCCTTGGGAGGGTCCTTAAGGCCATTAAGGAAGGTGGACTGAGTAGAAAGAGGGTGGGAGAAGGGCCCACTCACCTCTGTAAAGGACGCCGGTAAGGTGAATCACACCCACCTCCGCCCCTCCTGGCTGCCTGACAGCAGAGAGGAAGTCTCACCCGGCTACCTGCACCCTAGTCTGAGCCGGGGCTTATCCAGGCCTCAGGCCCCTCCTCTCCCTGAGCCTGGGGTTCTGAATTAGCTCCAAAACCACGTAGATGGCACCCCTGCACCGCAGGGACTCTCACCCAGCCCTACATGGTCCCATCCACCCTCTTAAATGGAAACACATCTCTTGATGACTCATGGGCTAGCGTAGCCGCAGGCCAGACACAGGCAGGTAACGCAGGGAGGGGAAAATTGCCTCAGACTCAGGTGGAGGCCATGGAAGCAGTAAGACCTGCGTTTGTACCCTTCTTGTTGTACTTCTGAGCTCTGTGGCCTTCCCAGGTCACTTAACCTCTCTGAGCCACAGTGCCTTCATTTGTAAAAAAGTTCCTACCGACCTCTTGGGGTTGTGATTAGAGGTATGCACACATTGGGAGGGGGTCTGGCACACAGCAGGCCCCTATCAAAGGTCAAGTGGCCTTCCCTTCACTTGGCCTGGCCCTGGGGGCTGAGGCCTGGGCTTCTGGGGACAAAAGCAAGCCCAGGACACATTTCCAACAGCCCTTGGCAGAGCTAAGCCTTCTCCCTAGAGCTCCCTGGATCAGCATTTCCACTGAAAATCCTCTGCTTTCAGGGAACACTAAATGCCTGGAAATGTTTGCTATGGGGCGACACTCAGCCAGAGCCAGAAACAAATTTCTTTGGCAAATCCCAGCGCTCCCTTTTGGCACGTGCTGCCTGCCCTCCCCCATCCACCCCCCACAAAAAAAACCACGTGCTGACAGGCCAGTGTGTGAGTTTGGGACTTGGGTTTCCAAAGTGGAGTTCAGCAAGTGATGGGTCTAATTGCTTTTGATATCTAGAAAAGCTAATTAAGGTCATAATACTTGGCACTTGTATAATAATCATAATAATAATGACCCCTTTATATATAAGGAGTGTCTTTCATCCAAGGATCACAAAGCCTTTACAAACATTAATTAATCCTCACGGCTCACCTGTGAGGTGGGTGTAATTAGCCCCATTTTACAGCTGGATGAATTGAGGCACAGATGGGGGAAGTGGTGTGGCAGAGATCACACACTGCATATCCACTGCCAAGACAGGGACACCTCCGGAGGTGCCGAAGCCACGCTTAGAGCTCCGAAACCTTCGGGGAGGAGCCTCCCACCTGCCTTGGGGCTGGCTTGGGGAGCTGCCCCCAGAGACAGGGCTCCACCTTGACCAACCACAGAGAAAACAAGGACTCCAGAACCACCTCTGGCTGGTGGCCCGTGTTTCCTTCCCCACAAGGCAAGAGGCCTGGGCTCCCTGTGGCCTCACAGCCCCAGGGTCCAGCCCTACAGCTTGTCATCCTGTTTCTGGCTTCATGGGCAGGTTTCCTGGGCCTTGACGCCACCAATAAAGGCCCAGGTTCAGCCAACAGCCCTTGGCAATTGCATGGCCAGATTCAACAACAAAAATACAAGACACTCAGTTTAGATTAGAATCGCAGAAAATCAACAAGTCGTGTGTCAGTGTAATATATATCCCAAGCAATATTGTGAGCATGCTTATACTAAACATGATTTGTGATTTACCTGGAATTCAAATTTACCTGGAATTCAAATTTAACATTCTGTGTTTTGTCTGGTTACTAGCTGCTCTATGCCAGGCGCAGGCCAGACGTGGTAACATTCCTGATCTCCTGTAATCCTCAGCCTAACCCTGGGAGGCAGGCACTCCTCTTCCAGCTTTGCCCCTAAAACTTGTCCAGGGTCCCACATTCCTCATCTGGCTGGACCTCCCTGGAGCCTCTGCTTACACCCTCCACAATTCCCCAGTGCCCAGAAAACAAGGTCCAAACCCCTCAATGGGATCCCTTCCAGGCCCCACAAATCTGGCTCCAAAAACCTCTCTAGCGTCATGTCAGCCCTAGTGACCCCCATCGGGTATATGTCAGGCTCAGTGTAATTAGCTCCCACACTCCCGTATGTGTGTCTGTGAGCATGTGTGTGTGTGTGTGTGTGTGCACGCGCGTGTGCGCACGTGTGTGAGCGTGTGTGTGTGCGTGTGTGCGTGCGTGTGTGTGTGAGCGTGTGTGTGCGTGTGCGTGTGTGTGAGCGTGTGTGTGTGTGTGTGCGTGTGAGTGAGCATGTGTGTGCGTGTGCATGTGTGTGAGCGTGTGTGTGCGTGTGCGTGTGTGTGAGTGTGTGTGTGCGTGTGTGCGTGCATGTGTATGAGCATGTGTGTGTGCATATGTGTGCATGTGTGTGTGTGTGTGTGTGAGCATATATGTGTTCTCTGCACTCCAGTCACACCAAACTCCCCCCATCACCAGCACACCCTGTGCTATTTCTTGGCCCCATGTCTTGGCACATGCCATTATTCCCTCTGCTTGGAATTCCAGCAAACTCACCTTGAAAAATTGATCAAGTCCTCAGTTCATCTGACTACAAATATTTATTAAGCACTTATAATGTGTCGAGCTTATAATCCCCATCTTCATGAAATTAACCATCTAGTTCAGAGGTCAGCAAACGTTTTCTCTAAAGGGTCAGATGGTAAATGTGGTCGGCTATGCAGCCCCCGGGTCTGGGTCACAACTGCTCGACTCCGCCACTATGGCATAAAAGCAGCCACAGGAAACACACAAATGACTGGGCATGGCTGTGTTCCAATAAAACTTTATTTACAAAACCAGGCAGAGGGCTGCATTTGGCCCATAGGCCATAGTTTGCCAACTCCTAGCAGGCATTGAATAAATAACACACAAATACCTGATAACTACGAATAGCAAACTTTCTTAAATGCTGAGACGACAAAGATTTTCTGCTCGACATCTGGAACCCTGGGTAGGCCTGCTCCCTATGAGGCCTTCTCTCAGTGGCTCTTCCTCTCTGCTCCCACAGTCCCTGGGGTTAAAGTCACATCTATGGTCATTCAAGGCAGGGCCCCCCTTCCCAACCCAGAGCACTGTTGATGTCACATGTAATCCTACCTGTGTTCCCCACCCTACTGAGGCAGACACCAGATGGGGCAGGGCTGTGGTGGGTCCAGTCTGGCTGCAGGTCTAGGGACCCCTCCCTAGCAAAGGGGAAGCTCTGCTCAGCCCTCACCCCTCACCCCTCACCCCTAAAGATGATCCTATCACCTCTCCTTCCAACTGCCCATCTCTGACCAATACTCCAGCCTGCGCGAGACTACGAGTCTCATTTAATAGATCAAGCCTCTCCTGAGATATCTGATTGAGAAGTACCACGTTCATGGGCAAGGAGGAAACACACGGGCCTCTCCAGAGACTTCAGGGCCATATGAAGGGCCGGACCACTTCAGCATCACAGCTTTTTGTCCCCTCCCCAGTAGCTTCATCTTACTGGGCTGCAGGATGGTTCATCAGGACTTGTACCCCAGTCCGCCCCCCCACCCCACACACTGAAGTCCTGTCCTCTGTGCATCCGAACACATATTCAGCACAGAGGCTCACACACACCTTAGGCAGACGTATGTGTAAAATCACACCTGGGTACACACGGATTCCTGCGTTGTGCATGTGCCAAGAGCTGTCACAGCAGGCAGACAAACTCAGGCACAGACACAGACACGTGAGAGACACACAAACACTGAATTCTTGCCTCAGACCTACACTTGCACAAACACCTGTATGTCTGTGTACTGGCCCACACTATACACATGTGTGGGTGCACACATGCTATACATGTGTGTGCATGTACTATGCATGTGCCTGTGTGCACACGCATGCCCTGTAACATGTGTGTGCATGCACACACACACACTACACTTGCATATACAGTGAAATCCAGCCCCACCATGTGTCTTGCAGGAGGAACTGGCCAGGAAAATCACAACTCTGGCATCTCCGGACTGCCGGCTCTGTCTGGGTTCCTGCTGCCAATCTCAGCTCTGAGGCGGCTACAGAACTTCCCGTTTTCCTGGCTGCTAAATGCCAGTCACCTCTGACCCCCAGAGAGACAGAAACTGCTCCGGCTTCCTGCGAGCTGCCAAGCACCGTGCACCCACCAGGGCCACCGGCGCGCTGCACGAGGAGATAAAGCGGGCTCGGTGTCCACGCTGCTGCAGTCATGGCGGCCTCCTTGGCCTCCCCTGGGGGTCAGGGCCTGGCACGCTGGAGCCTCCAGGGAAGGACTTTGGGCTGAGCCCAAGGTCGGAATGTCCCGTTATCTGAAGGACGCTGACAACTTTCCTGCCCTGCTCCCCAACACATCTAACAGCCTTGAGGAACTGAGCGCACCCCCCCGCCCCCGCCCGTGGCCACGCATGCCTTCATGCCGCCAACGCACGTTGCTCCTTTAACTCTCACTGAGCCACCCACCTCCAGCCTCTGCCAGCCCCCCGGTGGGGAGCTGGGCGCACAGATGGCAGTGACAGGAGCAGTGAGCAGGAAGCTGGTGAACCAGCTCCCAGCCTCCCTATGAAACTGCCCGGCAGGACTTGGAGCCCCTGGGGTGTCCTCAGATTCCACAATGCATCCGCGCATTCATTTACCCGGGACACGTGTGCTGAGGCCGTGCCTGGTGTTGGGGATTTGGTGGTGAACAGACGAGAGTCGCTGGTCTCACTGTGGGGATGAATACCTGGGTGCCCAGGGGACCCGCTAACGTGGCACGCTGCAGTCAGGACAGCTTCAGAGAGGAAGTGAAGTTCGGCTTGAGTTTAGAAGACCAAAGAGGAACGTGGGTGGAAGGGCAAGCTAGACAAAGCCAACATGTGCAGAGGGCCGAAGAGGCTGAGACTGGTGCATGATGAGTGTTCTAGAAATGTCTGTGGAAGGAGGAAGGAAGGAAGGAAGGAAGGAAGGAAGGAAGGAAGGAAGGAAGGACCCTAAAGGCTTTCAAGTAGGGAAGTGACAATGACTCCTGTAGATCAGTAGTATTTCCCACTCTGGCTGGGGACCCCAAGACGCCATTTCTCATTGAGAGCTCCTTGGCCCAGGAAGGATGACTCTTCTCCCAGGGGTTCCCCCACCCCATTTACTCCCAGTGCCCACGCCCACTGACCACCCACACACAGACACAAGCACATCACACAGACAACCGCTGGCCACAGATGCACCCGTGCACACGGGCGCTTGGGCATATGTGACACAACCAAGGTGTGCGACCATGTGCAGCCGTGTCCACATGGCTGAGAGTCACAATAGCAGCTAACACTTCTCTCACATTTCCCCACAGGCGAGGTGCCCAGTCACTGTTCTACCTTCCCCGCATTTAGTACCTCAGTTTATTGGGGCCCCTAAGATAGGAACTTTTGTGATCTCCGTCATTATAGCTAACGAAACGAAGGCACAGAGAGGTGAGTCACTTGTTCAAAGTGATCCAGTCAGTAAGTGGCAGGGCTGGGACCTGAACCAAGCCATCTGATCCCGGGGTCCATGCTCCAAATCACCAAAGCAAAGCGGTGCCAACCTCCTGCCCCTGCGTCCCTCCCTCCCCTGTCCTTTCACCCAGCCACCCACATTGTTGTCTGGCCACACTAAACCCCTTGGGGTCTCCCCAGCACACAATTCCCTGCCATAGTCGTCTCGTTGGCACAACCCCTCCCGTCTTTCTCCATGGTGCATACTTCTTTATGAGATCTGTTTTGATTGTTTGCTTACCAAACATTTGTTAAGCACAGATTTACAGTCTGGGTTTCGTGCTACGCATTTTACATGCATTCTATTATTCGCTACTCACTGCAATCTTATGAGGATTCTGTTATTATTAGCCCCATTTCACAGATGGGTAAAATGAGGCGCAGAGTGGTTAGGTCACTTGCCCAAAGTTGCAGAGTGGCAGAGCTTGGAATAGACTCGAACTATCTCAACTCACGAGCCTCTGCTCTGACTGTCATCTCACACTGTGTCCTGCTCAGTTTTGGCTTCTGTAACTGAGAGGAAAATCAGAGGAGGAGGAGGAGGAGGAGAAAAGATGGGAAGAAGAAGGAAGAAGAGGGAAAGGAACAGCAGGAAAACAAAATGCAAGACTATTGGCCACTGTGAGTCCCCAGTGTGGGCAGAGAGGGTAGAGTGAGCTTGCAAACTTCTTACCCACAATTTATTGTGGATAGCTTGGAAATATGTGGCAATTTGCAAAAGTTGAAAGAACTGTGCCACGAACACCCATAAACACACCACCTAAATCTGGCCATTAGCATTTCACCGTGCTTGCTTTATCGCCTATCTATCCGCCTTGCCAGCCAGCAATCCACTTAAAATGGCAAACGACGTGGCAGAGTTTTAAAATCTGAACAGGTGGCCAAGGCTGAGCTCCCGCAGGAAAAGCGCTGAGGGTCACCCAGGTGTCAGGGTTCTTCCTGGAGCCAAAGAACCTGTGCACAGTTCACGTGTACCCACCCGGGCGTGCAAGAATGCAGGAGCGCACACGCGCGTGCACACACACACACACACACACACGCATGCGCGCGCGCACACACACACACACACACACGTGTGTGCACACATACACACACACACACACAGGAAACAAGGACACAAAGGATGAGGGAAGCCCTGGGATTTGGAAAAGGGCCAGGAGCCAGTTCCTTCCCATCCTCGTCCCCACAGGGGACAGCCAGGCCCTTGGGGCCCCAACAGACCTCTAAGAGCCCTGAGGCTTAGGGCCAGGCTGGGGGTGGGGTGTTTCCCTAATTGTCCTGCTGGTCCCTCACCCGGCAGAGGAAGCAGCGCTGGCTTTGGCCTCCCCAGGACAGGAAATGCCATAGAGAGCGACTTGGGCAGTAATTACTACTTGGAGAAAGGAGGGGAAAAAGCTGAGGGGGAAACGGTTCCAACTGAAATAATCTGTTTATGTGGGGGATGGGAGGCTGTTTCAAGGAAAAGGCATTTTGAAAAGCCTTCAATCAATCTGACAAGCAATTATCTGCTTAGCTGCTAGTACAAATCCGCCCCCCCCCCCCGCTGTGAGGCCTGGTGCCCCTCCCAAGAAAACAAGAGCCCCAGACTGACACTCAGCCCCCTAACCTCCCCCGCTGAGCTGAACAGGAGCTTGAGATCCTGCCTGGGAATTCTCAGCTTTTGGGGGAGCCGGTGGCTAGGAGGGAGTGACTGCCTGACTCTTCTCTCCACCTTTCACACCCATGTGTACACACACACACTCACACACACACCCACTCTCTCATACACACTCTCACACACACACACTCACACACACACTCACACTCACACACACACTCTCTCTCACACTCACACACACTCACACACACTCACACACTCACACACACTCACACACACTCACACTCACACCCACACTCTCTCACACACTCTCACTCACACACACACACACACACACTCTCTCTCTCTCACACACACACTTACACACACGCTCACACACACACTCGCACACTCTCACACACTCTGACACACACTCACACACACTCACACACTCTCACACACACTTACACACTCTCCCACACACACACTCACACACACGCTTGTGCTCTACCCAGTGCGACCACGTGCCCTGCCCCACATGTCGTAGAATAAGCCTGTTTCAAATGATACCCATTTACCCAGGGAACCATAAGCATTCTCGTGTGTCATTAACTCATTTAACAAACATTTTCTTGAAAGAAAATCCACCAGGACATCCAATGAGAAGTATGGGAGACACCCATGACACCCTTCCGAATGCAGCTAGGGAAGAAAGTCATTTGCTTTGTGGCTCCTGACCCAGTTGGGGAAAGCAGCACCGAAGACAGGCAGCAGAGCTCAGTTCAGACCAGAGTGTGAAAAGCAGGCGCTGGCCCCACTAGAGCCCCGGGAAGCTGGACTCCTCTCCTCTGCCTGCCCCAGCCCCAGCCCTCCTGTGGCAGCTCCTCCCCCAGGGCCCCGCCCGAGCTCCTGGAATTATCTATGGTACAAGTCATGTGCCCACTCTCCTCCTACGAGGGTCTTGACTTGGCTCTGTGGTTCTGAGTAGGGGCCAAGAGTGAGCCCCCAGCAGCACAGAGTGGGGGCCATCTGGCCAATCTCCATCCCCTGGCCTTACCCACTGCTCCACTCAGTGCTTCTCTCTCTCTCGTCCTCTCTCTCCAACAATGTGCTGGGCCTTGTACAAAAACACATGTATGCAAGCTGTCTGCTAACCTCCCCAAGTCCCTGTGAGGTATAAACATGTCACTAGTCAGAACATTCAGGGGTAAGGAAGCAGAGCTCAGACAGGTGAAGTGACTTGCCCATAGTCACACAGTTACGAAGGGCTGAAATGTAAACCCAAGTCTTGCTAACTACCATCCCCGCTGTTAACCACTTTGAGGTATTAGCAGCCTAAATGAGGTACTCATTTAACACAGAGCAAATGCTCCATGAACGTTAGCTATTCTCATTTCTGTCACTGCCCAACTTGCAATCCAAAGCAGGTTGCAGCAGCAAAGCTGAGTGCCCTGACGGAGAAGGAGACAAGACATACGAGGGCTGTCTGGAAAGCATCCAGCCATGTCACCATTCTCGTTACGTTGACAGTGGCTGGATTTTTTTTCCAGTCAGCTCTCACATGGGTAAATTAGTGCCTCGCGTTTTGCACTTGGACCTTGGGTACAGACCAAGAACAAATTCCTATGTCCGGCCAGGTGGGCCCCGCACACAGAGCTCAGAACAAAATGACTAATTCCAGCTCCACAATCATGGGCCAGAGTCTGCTGGCCAGACACCCAGGCTCTGCCCCCAGGCGGGGCAGAGAGGCAGGCACCGGCCCTGGCAGGCCTGTCTGACTCTGCAGCCTGGGGAGGTGGGACCCTGCTTCCCTCCAGTGTCTGCTGCCTGGAAAGAGATTGAGCCCACCCCGACCAGACACGTGGGCCCTCGCCCCACCCTTCACATTCATGACAGCGGCTCCCGCCCCTCTGGGACACACGGCACACGTTATCTCCCAAGGCCATCTGCAGGGAGAGGAATGCGTGTGTAGATGGAGCGGGAGGGAGGTGGCTGTTTGCTCTCCGGGGACATTTCATTTTGCCTGCAGCGTTTGGCAGGGCAGACCTGGTGCACTGACGGGCAGGCGTGCTGCTTGCTCGCTGTGTCCCCACGAGGACACACTCTCATCTTTTATGACCAGAACAACTCATACACAGGACCCGCCCCAAATTAAACCCAGCCCCCACCTCCCGACTGTTTGGCCAGAAAGCTGAAACTCGTCACCCGCCACAGAGCTGGGGTGGACATCCAATTGTCCGTCCTTCCACCTATCCATCCATTTCATCAGCAGGTGCTGATGCCACCCATGTCAGCCCCGTGCGAGGCCCCCGGAGATGCAGGGACAAATAAGACACTGCTCCTGCCCTTTGAGGTCCAGAGGTAGGGACAGGGATGGTGATGCCAGGGGGAGGTGACATAGAACTGGGTTCCAATTCCAACTCTATCCCTTCCTAGCAATGAGACCTTAGCAACTTCCAATCCTCAGCAAGCCTCAGTGTCCTCACAGGGGAACGGGAATAATGAGGTACCTCCTCATGTTATTGGGGCGATTACACAGCACATTGTGACATTCGTGCATGTCAGCTGGTGTCATTTGTTGTTGCCTTCCGTGAAGTGGGTATAACAATGCCCAGCCTGTCTGTCTTTACACTGTGGTCAATACCAATAAGATAGTGCAGGGCGGGGGTGGGGGGCTCAGGGAGTGTTCTGTAGATGGCGGAGGGTTTATCTTACCACTCACTCATGCAGCCAATGTTCCTTGAGGGTCTGCAATGTGCCCAGGTGGGTGAGACAGGCATCTGTGTCAGCAGATTCCGGCAGCATCTGAAAAGGAGGACCAACCTGTGAGCAGACAGTCGCGGGTCTGGAGCGGTAAGAACAGCAATGGAAGTTTCTACAAAGCAGGGCAAAGGAGGGGGTCCATTGCTGACTGGAGAGGTGGAAGCAGGCTTCTGGGGGAAGGGGAGTGAACTAGCCCTCATGCTGCAAGGATGGATGGGCATCCAGGCTCAGACTGTATGAGCAAGGAGTGTATTCTCTCGTCAGAGAATCAGCATGCCTTGGGTGACACAAGACGAGTGATCCAGACAGGTTTTGCTGGTTGCCCATCAAGTGAACGGGAGCCCCGGGGACGAAGCTCTGAGAAGCCCAGAGGCAATTGGACTCAAGATCAGCTTTGGAATTTGGAGGAGGAAGGACTTCCCAAGCAAGGAGATGGAGCTGTGTGAACTAACAGGCAGTGGGGACTCCAGCCTGGGCGGGCCAGGACGTGTGGCCTGCAGTCCTTGATGTCCCTCAGTCCATAGCCACATCTTCTGCACATCTTGGTGGGCGGAGCCAAGATTGCAACCTGGGTCTGGCTGTTCACATCTCTGAGACCCACCTTGGGTGCTCTGTTCTGGGCTGGGTTACAAGCCTCTGAGTACAACGGCTACCCTAATCCCGCGTGGCCCCACCGCAAATCCTCCTACTCTGTGTCTGCTCATGGACCTCTCCCCCATCCCGCAAACCCCTCGCTCTGTGAAGTTCTTCCAAATCACTCCTTTTCTGCTCCCTGTAGAAGCCAGGCTCCACCCAACCACCCCAAACATCACCCCCTCCCCAACCCCACCGCATCCTGTCACCTCCCCACATCTCCAAACCACTTACCACTGTCACTAGGACCTAATGCAAGTCACAAGGGAAACCCTTGGCCGACATCCGCCCCAGGAAGCCACATTAGCAACTTCACTCACCAGGGGCAGGTTTTGCACTTCTATTGTCTGCTATAATCATTTGTTTATTTCAACTTTGGCACAGCCCCAGCTCATTGCAATTATTGCTGTCTGGTGTGTCCCACAAGCACAAAGGGATGGCATTCTTGCTTGTGGCAGCTAAAGACCCACCTCACTCGATACCACCAAAACATCAGGTAATGGGTAAGAGAGAACATAAATCTAGTTATATATATATATATATATATATATATATATATATATATATATATATATATATATATAAATCTCCTGATCTATATATATATCTCCTTGACTCCACAAAGAAAAATGCATAAAATAAAAAGGAACCACGGTTTATCTCAAAGCCAGCAAAATTATAAACAATAATGTCTGATGCTGATGAGGTTGCCCCCAAAATCACTAAACAGGCAAACTTTGCTGGAGGCAAAGTGAATGAGAACAGCTTTTATGGAAAGTAAATTGGAAAATATGTATCACAAACCACAAAAATGTTCCTGCCCTGAGACCCACGGATGCCGCTTCTGGGAATTAGTCCTAAGGAAATGAGACAAATAAAGACACTCTGTGGAAAAAGCAAAGTGTTCGTTGGAGCATCATTTAAAAGAAGGAAAAAACTGAAAGGCAAAGCTCCACAGGCCCAGCATCAAGGAAATGAAATACTAGGTAGCCGTTAGCAGGAGACCCTGTGAGGCTGGGGCAGGCCAAGGCTCCCTTAAGCTCTAACAGTGAGTGGGAAGGTGGCGATCACATCTCAAGCTCGCGGTCAAGTCCAGGATGTGCACACTGTGAGTTAACATAACACATGGCACTTGCAATGCCAGCCTGGTAGCCTTATGGGAAGGGTCCTTCCCTCCTCTTTTCAGTCGGGTCGTGCATTGGTTTTACAGTTTGCTTTAACTGGAGCTTACAAATAAATAGTCACACTCCACAAAGGAAGCACAAACAACCCTCAGTCAGACAGCACAGTGTTCACGAGACCCTCAGCCCGCCTGGGCTTCATTTTCATCTTCCCGAAGATGGCCTGCCCCTTAAACATCGTGGGGGAGGGACATAGACCTGGGAAGGCTTGTTAGTCCTGCAGTCCAATGCTGGGAGGGAGAATGGTTTGCCCAAATTCCTGGCTAGTGGTGGCTGAGCTCTTAAGACCCATGCACAACAACCCTGCAAATATCCCCATTTTACAGATGGGACAACTGAGGCTCAGAGGGGACAGCGACCTGACCAAGAACAACACAGCTACGGTAAGGAGAGGAGCCAGGGATTCAGATACCCTGCTCCACAGTAGGTTTTGTTGCTGCCATGCCTCTCAATCCATGTTGATTATTTTCCTCATGTAGTTGAAAAGAAGCTGATTCGTTAAAAGAAGTTGGAGGTTGTGACTTGAAGGAGACTCAAGGCAGCCTGGTCAGGCTGTCCCGGAGGCCTTGGAAGGGACTTCAGGAGGCGGGGAGGGGGGTGGGGGGCTGGTTTTGCTTGAAAGATGCCGGACAAGGCCAGTGGCTGCACATCCCACCGGGGCAAGCATTCCGAAGAAGGCACCCACTTTATGAAGAATGTACCTCCCCAACCACCGAGACAGGCCCCAAGGGAGAGAAAAGGGCTGCCCCCCATTGGTTCCTAGTGATGTCATGCCCCCACCCAGCATGCCTGTAAAAGCTGCCTGCTCTGGGGCAGCTTTATGGGGGCTTTGGTGTCTGCACCCTCCCTGCCTGGCAGCCGGGCTGAAGGATGGCTCCTGCTGGCCAGCGCCACCTCACCCACCCCCTGCACAACCCCAACCTCCCTGCTCAGGGCCTCTGGGAGCCTATAATTACCCACAGTGCATGGCTTTATGGGCTCGGAGAGATAGGGGACCAGGCAGCAAGGACATTCTTTGAAAGGGCCAAGAAAATCTTCTTCCCAGAAGGGCCTCTTCCTCCTGCCCCTCTGAGGGCCTTGGAGAGCAGGCCCAGGCAGTGGTAGTGCCCAGCCTCTGCAGACCCCCTGCCAGCTCCCAGGCCCTCCAGCCAGCCCCAGCCCCATGCACCCCCCAATCCCCACGCTCACCCTCTCCAACAATCTTTCAGCTGCTCCCCAGTGCTCTTAGGACAAACTACAAATTGTCTCCAAGTCTGAGGGATCGGGGGTCTGCCTCATCTCCCAAAACTCCCTTGTCCCTCCCTCGTCCCCACGCACGCCATGCCCTGGCTTGCCTCCGAGCCTCCTCGAAAGCTAGTCCCTCTGCCTGGAACACTTACCTGCCCTCTCGCTCTGTTCACTGCCCTGTAGCTGGCTCGCCCCCACTCACACCTGAGGTCTCACCTTAGATGTCTCCTCCAAGGGTCCATCTTTTCTGGACATTCGCCCCAGCCGGATGAGGTGCCCCTTTTCTGGGCTCACCAAGTGCCCCTGTTTTGTCCTACATTTTAGTCATCAGGGTCCCCCTCCCAGAAGCAGGTGCTACAACAAAGATTCCGATGCAGGGAGGTTAAAAGGGGACGCCAGCATCCGCGGGCAGAGAGGTGAGACAGGGACAGGGAAGCAGTGTATCGGGCAAGTGTCCACTGTGGGCACGTGGGGGCTCATTCTGCGTGTAGAACACACCCCGCTGAGGTATCCCAGCCTAGGAAAGGAGCAGCCACCAGTCCCTGCAGTCCTTGTGTGCGGGCTGTTTCTGAAGGACATCAGTTATCCGGCCTGCCACCGACAGTGGGCCCAGGCAGTCAGGTAGCGAGGGGTTTGAGGCTGAGATCCGAGGGGACAGAAGCCCGCTGTCCTACTGGGTCATAGCGCCACCACCCTCCCTGCAGTGCCCCTTCCCACTCGCTCCTCCACACGACCACAGCTGCATGCAGACAGGCACCACACCGGCCTTGTCTGTGGCTGTATTCCCAGGGCCCAGCACAGGGCTTGGCACAGCTGGCGAATCAAACTTGTGTCCTACGTGGGGTGCATCCCCGAGCCCACTAGTGGTTCAGGGGTCCTACCAATAGTGGCTTCAGTTTTCCTGCTGGGAAACCCATAGATCCAGCATGAGAAGAAACCTGGAACACCTTGCACTATTAAAAGCACTGGCCAGAGACTCCAAGGGTCCATCTTGGCCCTGTCAGGTCCTTAGGCTAAGATAGAGAGCAGAGCCAGAGGCCTAGGTTCAAGTCTCAGCTGTACCAATTACTGTGTGGCCTTGGGCAAGTTGCTTAACTTCTCTGTGCTTCAGTTTCCTCAATTATTGAAACTCAGAACGAAATTGAAGTTCGGAGGTGATTCCAAAGATCACTGAGTCAGGCTCACGGCGAGTACACAAGAAATGTGGGCGGAATCTGAATCTGAGAAGCCCCCATGTTCCTCTCCCCGCACCAAACCCAAGAATTTGATAGAAGCCCTGTTTTTCCTACCAGCCAGCCAGACCCTGGTACAGATAGAGAAAGTGAGGCCCAGGCACGAGAAGGGATATGGACCAGATATTGCCTTGAGGTTGGGGTTGGGAACCAGGGTGTCCATGTGCTCTGTCTGCCCCCCACCCCTGTGGAATGGGGGTAGGAGTCCCAAGTGACCAGCTGACCGTGTCCAGACCTAAGGCCATACGCCGCTCACATGCACTGCTGTTTGCTCAAGGGGTCAGGCTGACGGCCGTCTGGTCACATGTTGGGCACTGGAGTGTGAAAGGCTGGACGGACCACAGGAGTGGGGGGGATGGTGGGTGACTGTCACTTGCCTTGCGTCACTGCCCCCAGAGATTCTGAGAAATTGGGTGAAAGCATACCCTGCCTTGGGGCTCAGCCACTTGGGGTCAAACATAGGGAACACCATGCCCCGAGGCAACCCTGCGCCCTCCCAGACCTAAGAATCCTGGGAGGGTGACACGCTTGCTTGTCCCTGGCATCGGCACACTCAGCAGTGGAGGGTGGTTCTGGATCTGGAAGAGCCTGTGAGATCAGTGCAGGCCAGAACTGACGTGTGTGTGCGTGTGTGTGTGTGTGCACGCGTGTGTGTGAGTGTGTGTGTGTGCGTGTGTGTGTGTGCGCGTGTGTGTGTGCGCGTGTGTGTGCGCGCATGTGTGTGTGTGCGT